>JAECUM010036196.1:0-42371 GCA_016617855.1 Megalonaias nervosa
AGATCAATACAAATATACCAAATTCCGCCTAAGGGGGGGGGGGGCAAATGTTGCCGATAGCTAAACAATTTTGACAGCATCACCTCAATGTTCCATTTGCAATAAATCCTTTGATAAAGTTTACATTGATATTAATATATTGTTCTATGTAACAGCACAGGTTTTGCCAAAGATTAATCATGATTTATCTAGAGTTCCTCAAAGAGTGTTGTAATTTGGTCGAATGATTCACGGGCACTTTGTAAATTAATAGATACATGTTTCTACAATAAAAGGACTTGATGCATCTTATCCAGTTTTGGATATCACCTTTTTGGAAATAGAGATAAAACGTCATTCATTTCTTTATGTTAGATTATATAAACATTAGAAATAGGAGGAGTCAAATATAAAACAACACAGTATAAAGGAATTGTTTAAGAATTGTGGAGAGAGTCAGAGGGGAGAAATCTAGAAGGGCACGGGTGGGTAAAGGATCCCTCTGTTCATGTGCAGCTAGCACTTATTAAAACCAAAGAACCAGCCCTCATTTATGATGGTTTGCTGGAGGCTTGGATTGAGATAGAGTAATGGAATGAAAAATCTCATTTTGACTTATTGATGCAAAATGTACCAAATTGGTAAAATCTTATTTACTCTGGTGTTCTGTGTTTACATGGGCATATTTATTTTAAGAAAATCAAGCATTAAATTAAACTATACATGATGAAATCATCATGTTATTAAGTTAAATAAATATCCTTTTGTTAAGGGAACTTTAAATTTAATATTGTATGTTTAATGAGTGACAATAGAACAAGATATGTGAAGAATTTGTCATAAAAAAGATGATTTCAATAATATCTTTATTATATCTATATTTTTTCACAATGGAAAATGGTTACAAAATTAATAATAATTATTGTGTCATTTGCAAATACACTGAATTGATTATTTGATACCTAGTGAGAATAAAAAATACAAAACATGTTTCTTAAAATGATCTAATTTGATTTTATAGAATGGAGTGTCATCCCAGTTTCCACACCTATTGTAAATGACAGGTCATCACCAGCAGGAAAGACTCCAGTGCAGATAGAAGCGCAGACAGTTAGAGGTATGTTATACTATGAATTTACAGTTGCAGTTGGGAACATTCTGTACTGATTCACTTTGCACAAAGTTTGAATGTCTATCATCAAGGTTTGCATTCAAGACTTTGTTTAAGGAGATGCTCATTTTATGTTGATACATACTTTGCCTCAGATCTGTTACAAAAGTGAAACAGATATTCTCTTAAAACTATACATGCATTTTTGCATTTAATTCATCAGTAAGACAAGTAAATAAGTATTAATTAAAATCAATTGTTTATCATTATGTATGCATTTGTAGCGTACACATGGGAATATAAAAAAGTATTTATTATTATATTGAGGTACTGTGATGACAAATCATAGAATCTCTCCGTATATCTGAATGTTTACCATGCTATTATTATATGCATATATCAAACACAGTGTCACACTTATATTTACTGTATTACAAGACCACTGTATTGTATTTTATTACATCATGTGTGTTTTTTCATTGAGATAAAAATGACATATAAGCACACATTTCATTGGCTTATAGCTTGTAATCCAGTATTATTTTCATTATATACTCTGTTTATTATCTTGTTTGTTATCTTGGTTGGTTCAGCAGATAATATCTCACATGCATTGCTGAAGCCAATCAATCTGGAGAAATGGCTCTACATGAGCTACTATACCTCAGTTGCAGCGTCCATTGACACAATCAAAAACCTAGATTCAATTCCTTGTGGTAGCCAAAGTATCTCTATGTGAACATTCACTCATTTTAACTACACACAACATGCAGTCATTCCACTTAATATTATTAAAACAAACATTATATATGTATTATTTGATTTTTATATGTCTCTTTTTCAGAGACACTGAACGAGAGTGGAGCTATATTTCTGTACATGATAAATTACCAACATCAAAAACAATGTGGAAACATTAGGTACCAAATTTTCAGATACAAGAGTATCATTATTTGATGATGTAACTCTCTCTCTCTCTGATAGTGCGAGATTGCTTCATGCTGCTCTATACACTTCCACTGAAACAATTGCAGAGACTGTGTTAAATAGCGATTCACTCAGAAAAGCTGTAAAGATGTTATTCATTTGGGAAGTTGAACAAAAGGCATCTTCAAAATGTATAAGGGATGAAAGCAGCATCTTACATCCTAATCGAGATTTAACAGCCTTTTCATGGAATGATATATGCTCAGAACTTTTTTCTGAGTAACCCGATATTGGCTGAAATATTGCTAGCAGTAGCATTGCCAACAGGCAAACTTGGCATGATTCAGCCCATTAGGTCACTTCTGCCCAAGTTAGGACTTGTATACTCAATACTTATGAGCAACAGATTTGTGGAATTTTCACTTATACAGAAGATAATAGCTATCACTATGAAAAATGAACAGACTTATGAAAAGGTCTAAGTTATTTTCGTTTGTTATGTATTGTTATCGTTTGCAATATTCCAACAGTTTAACTTGTTAACAATGAATGGCATACTTTCTGAATTTTCATGGTTTTAAACATTGTATCCCCAATTTTTGTCAGTGCTTGAACACTTTAATAGGAAGCTAGCACTCATTATATTATTTAGTCAAATGGTCCATCTCAGAATTCTTATTTTTATTTTCAGCAGATGTTATTGCTACTTGCATGTTTCATTGAACTTTGGTTAATCTTTCCTTAAAGTCACAGGATACTCTTACTTTTATACCAGCTAAAAACAGAAATTGAATTCTCATCACTTTCAAATAATCATAATCTGGAAGTTAATAGCTGTGACCAGTATTGCCAGCAGGTAGGGAAAGTTATTTTCTATTGACACATTTGATTTTTATCGTACATGATACAATTTGGGTGAAACAATGATTGCGTTGGACACTTTTATTCACCTTTACTTATTTGCTACACGATTGCTGCCCTCTTACCCAAATGTTTCTAACTGCATCTTGATATTTTGCACGTATATTTTCAAAATCTTGCATGTGAATTTGCTACATAGTTCTGAATGATTTTATTTTGTTTTTCCAAACTGTTTTCTTGTTTTATATATTCATTATTTCTGGCCCTTTTCTTACTCTTTTTCAGATTTCTAAAGGAAAACACACCTAATGGAGGTCTTGCAAGGTGAAAAGAACAGCTTAAAGAAACTTTTATTCTACATGTAATTAAGTTTCTGAGGAATATACGAGCAATTTCCAGTTCTATTTACATGTTCTTTAGATTAAATAATAGGTAATAACATGAAATTTTATATGGATAAAGGATGATAAAATTTCAAACCCTTTTTAGTTGAATAGTAAGTACATAACCTTAATGCTTAGAAATGTAACCTGCATAACCAAGTTCCAGTAATTATCATTTAAAATTTAATGATCAAACATGAACCAAACAATTGCATAAATTTCATTCAGTTTTCAATAAAATGTTATACAATTAATAATATTATATTTACAAATACTGGTATACATTGTAAATGGCTGACAGGATATGATCAAACTACATTGTCAAATGCACATTGTGAATCAATACCCTGATATAACACTCATTTTCTATCAATGTTTATTTATAAGGTTTATTTTGGATGCATGTCTTGGCATTATAAGCTACTATAGCTTAGTGGCGGAGCATCTGTAGATACAGATTCAGGTTCATATCATATGTCTGGCTGATCACTCACATGCTGCTAGTTTATTATATATTTGTCAGTTTTATAAGCAGTCAGCTATCACAGAGGGCAATATATTATGTTTCAGCGGTCAAGTTCAATATCTTGTCTTTTATTGTAGATACATTGAAGCATATGAGACCTTTATTCTAGTATACATAACAGGAGACATAAGTATAATAATATGATGCAAGAAGGTTTCATTGATTTTATATTCTTGTTCCCAACAGGTATTTGATACATTGCAGATTCTGGGTGTGTCCAGTAGCTATGAAGCTACCATTAGAGAAGTTGAAAAATTTGGCAATTCATTTTCTAAGGAGCTGCAGGTAGCAGTCAGGGATGGAAGATTTTTCAGAATTGTTGGGGACAATGTAAATTTTAAAACTGGGTGCGACATGAAAGGGAAAATTATCAAGGAGGGAAAAAACATTGGTTTGCATCTGCTGCTATTGTGCAACACAAGAATTTTGCCAGTCTACCAGACCAGCCAAAGGGATCGGTACAAGACCTAGCCTTGGATCAGCTCGCCATCAGAGAGAGATCAGAGAAGGTTAAAATCTAACTACAAAACCCTGATTTTAAATGCAGCAGTGGATTATCTCCCCTTTCTGAAAAAAGTTTAAAGATTTCTGTTGTAGAAAAATTGAAGCTGAATTTTCTGAGGAGCTTGCAAATAAATCAGTCATAGTTCAACTTCCAGTTCTTCCTTACAATGAACAACATTACAGTGATATCTGTAAGATAATGCAGTCATACAATGAAACGATTGATGAAATCTATGGATGCGCAGATCATCCTCCATTGTATATAGGTGGTGATCAATTGAACAGGGAGAGATTTAGTGGTGCAAAAAGGAATACATCAAGGTGCCTTTGATGCCAGAGATAAACTGAGGGATCTGTATCCAATTACATTTGAACTCTGGCATACAGCTATGAATTTCTTGACAACGGCTTATCAGAAGCTCTTTAGTTTGGATAGTTTTGAAACTGGCTCTATGAACGGAGTGAGAATTCGTATAAGGCGGCATGATGTTAACTCTGACGTGAAGAATCATTATGACGTAGACAAAGATTTCTTTATGTCATGTGTTAAATCATACATTTTTGAGACACTGTGTCATTTCTTTGGACTTTGTGATCTAAACAGTACTCCAACCACGAACATACCTCCAGACCCTATAACAGGTATGTGGCTCCAGCAGACTATGGATCATTTTATTCAAATGTATGTCTTCTCAGGGCACACGATTTTCATGATTGTTGAAGAAACTGTCAAGGATTCACTGATCCACATTCAAGTTATAGTTAGCAATGAGGAAGTTAAAACTATATATGTTTTGAAGCGAGGAAAAAAGACAGCTTTAAAGCCAATAGACACTTATCACGTGCAACAGTGTGGCCATACTGTGTTACAGGTTGGTTTACTGTACATGGAGCTTTTGGATGTGATACACAGAACTGACAGGGACAGGTTACTTGGTTGCCTTAAATTTATGATGTTGATGTTCAAGAGTCATATCAGCAAAAGTAAATATGATTTAGAAATCTTGCGCCTGTCATGCCATCAGCAAGCATCATATAGTTTGCGCACTGCATATCAAAGTATCTATGGCCTTTTTGTTGACATCAGAGGGAAGAAAGATAGTCATATACCAGCAGATCTAGCAATGGAACACTTTGTAAAAAGGACCAAGAAAATGCTTAAAGGACTGGGCCCAATGAACAAAGACAAAAACCAACTGGCCAGATCTAAAGCAGTAGCTGTTATGGACAACATTGCTAATAATTTTGACAGTGTATCTGATGTAAACGTGAGGGCAGGCTACCACAAATAGAGAAACACTCACACTGATGAGTTGAAAATGATCTATGATCTGCGAGAAGTGAAACCTTTTGTACCACATTCAGGCAGGTCTTTCAGTGCTCACAAAAGTATACAGGCACCACCAGATTCAGTAAACTGACTTGAATTGGAGTCCTGAATCGATTATCACAAAGTTAGACTGGATTTTGAATCTGGAAAGTAACATTAAAATTCTAAAAACAATCAGTAAACCTCCATCATGGAATTTTCCAGAATCATCATCTGCCTCAATACATACGAATAGCAGCCCATTTTAAATTAAACCTCAGTAGAATAAATTACAGAGTTGTCTGCCATTATTCTCAGTGAATGACAGAAATATGTGATAAACTGTACATATTACATGCATAGCCATCTTACGATGACGCAAACATAGATTTATCAGTGTTGTTATAAATTTTGCAGTAGTTATTGCCAACTGCTCCAATGGTCTAAGTGGTTAGAGCGTCCACCTCGGATGCAGAAGGTCACAGGTTCGAATCCCAGACAAGTCATACAAAGACTTATAAAAATGGAACTGGCAGCTGCCTCGCTTGGTGCTTAGCATTAAGAAGTTAGTGTTTGGGTTTGGTGTTAGTATAATGTGGTTGGGTGGGACATGATAAATGTCTGTGACATTATGCCCCAGTGCTAGACATCACTATAAACTGCCACACTGCGACATCGTAGCGATATGACTGAAACGTTTTTCAAGCTGTGTTAAAAATCTAATTGTACACACACAAAGTTATTGCCCCAATTTTGTACTTACACCTGCAGGCATGCACTAGTACCACACTTGCTAATCAATCAATAACATCAGAATAATTCCCTTCCCCCCCATGCATGTGTGAGATGATGGGGAATTGTTGGTTTGTTCAAGTAAGCTATTTGTACAACATTTCTCTAGTTGTATTTCCAACTTTGGCAGAGGCAAGACATAGGCATCGCTCACTTGTCCTATAGTGATAGTGTCTTCAACAGGTACGTTTAGGGCTTATCTTTTTTTCTCCTGCGATACAGTTCCCAAATTCTGAAGCTATTAATGTCATATATTTCCCTTTTTTGTCTCCACACAACCATAGTCTCCTTCTGCTCCTGATACAAGTTTGATGTAATTTGAGAATGATGAATAATTTGTTATTAAAGTCAAATCCCAAATTCGAGGTGATGGGGTGGGAGGCGATGGTCCTAGTTTTAAATTATACTTTCACCTGCCCACCTTTATTCTGTCCTATTGGCAGGGTCATATTCAATTGAAAATTAAAATGGATTTGAATCAAGCATGGTGACAGGTCATACATTTACTTGTGTGTATGTGTGTGTGTGATTTGTATTTTTAACCTAGCTTTAACAATTTTTCAGTCATATGGCTACGATGCCTGTAGTGCGACATTTGATAGTGATGTCTAGCACAGGAACACCATGCCGCAGACATGTAGCATCATGTTCCAGCCAGTACCATTATCCTGATACCAGACCACCAGTACTAACACTTAACCTCTTAATGCTGAGGGCCTGGTGAGGCAGCTGTTAGCACCATGTTTATAAGTCTTAGGTCTGAGCCAGAGACCCACTATATACAAGGTAGATGTTTACTTGCTTGGTCTGAATAACATTTTTATTTCATAAAGGTAACAAGTATTGCATTCAGTGAATCAGCAAAGTACCCAGGAATGTTGTAATACTGAAAAAGTTCATTTTTGTCCATGGGTATAATATCAAATGTTTCAGTTATGCATTGAAGTAAATCATCATTCAGGTGAAATGCGATTTCACCAGATATATCAGCTCTCACATATTCCTTTAAAGCCATATCCACAAGGTATCTATTTGATTTTGTCCTGCAATTTGCCTCACACCAAATGCACTTCCAAGTGCATCATTTTGCCAAAGGTCGCAGCATATAAATTCAGACGCCTAATATGGACAGTCAAAATAATTATTTAAAAATTGGCGTCTGCAGTCAGTTTCAAGTGTTAAATATCATTTCATATGTTACGACCCTGTAGTTAAATTACATGTGTGTTAAAATTTGAATTATTTTTAATTCTTTCTATTTCATTTTTATTTCATTTTTATATCATTAATGATAATTATTATTATGATGATGATTATGTTCGCAGGGACTGATATTTTGTTAAGAAACATCGTGTTTATTTAGAACGTAAATGTGACTCGCGTAAGCACGATTTTTGCATGACGGTTTTGTCATATTAAGTTAACAGTTGGAAATAACTATGCAAATGATTGGTTGTGACCACGGTCGTTATTAATAATACCTGTTGACATTCTATACTACGTTGGCGATATTTTGAAATCTCCATGATTTCTTCATGCGCGTACATGAAATGACGTATTAGTTTGCTTTAAAATACTCAGGTAGCTGCGAACTAGTCTAGAGTCATATTTTAACATCTTAGAGAGTCACATTGTAACATCTTATAGAGTTTCTAATACCTTAAGAATAAGGTATTCTTTTGTGCTGGAAAGAGTTGCTCGTTCGTACGTATGAAGAATAACATGTGTTTTGTTATTGATGATAGTTGTACTTCGTCTACCTTCTAAATAATAATTATTTTCCCTGGAGAACTACACAACTGGCTTTGGACAAAGACATTTGCTGAAATTAATTCTAAATTGGAACAGAGCAATACAAATTGTGATTCACAGTGAAACTTCTGGACATTTGTGTTTAACCTTCGTCTGACGTCATCATCCGCCATTTTGGAACGGAATTGAGATTCAGACTAAGTCAATTTAGAACTGTTTAGTCACATGGCATGTGCTTTCACAATTTTAGGACAAATTTTTGGATCTTCTTCGTTAATCGTAAGTCTTGTTTCATATTTTTACCTTTTCACCGTGTTTTCTACGGAAATAAATTATTTTTGTTAAAATTTATAAACCTTGTTGTCTTCGCTCTTTTCTTTATGTTACTTTAAACGAGCCGATACGTAACACATATCCATCTCACGAAGTTTTGAAGATAAGCCATTGTTGTTGTACAAAATTATGGCTTCACCTTTAAGGCCATCCCTTCCTGCCCGACCAACCTCTTGAACAAACTCTGAAGTGAAATGAAAATACGTATTTCTTTATTCTACAGAGAGTCCATGGTTTTATCCTAGAATACCAGTATACTAAAATAGAACATTCTAAACAATGTATGGCTTTGCATGTGATGTACCATGCATTGTAAGCAGACTTTACGAGCAGATATATATATATATATATATATATATATATATAACCTCTATATATATATATATATATATACTATATATATATATATATATATATATATATATAATCAAACACATACGAAAACCTAGTATTGGATGCATGCTTGAAAGGCAAGTAATTTCTTATATCCTAAAGACAAGTTCAGGATATGATGGAAGTCAATATAATAATGGGTTTTCCTGCTTCATTTTCCATATTAAAATTTATAAGGAAAATATGTCCATTTTCAGTCGACTTGATGAGAAGAGAAATATTTATACATACATATATTTGAATCAAATATTTTATTCGTTCCAAGACTCCTAAAATAATCTAATTGAACTGGTAAATTAATTGAGAACACAAGGAAGAAGTTCATTTTCTATCATTGTTTTGTGCACGGACCTTTTCTTAAAGGACCAACAGGACCAACTATTATATCTGAGGAAGTAGAAATATGCAGGTATCAAATTGTATATATTTTCAGATTTAATATACATATAAACAAAGACTGATTTTATGGTATACATGAGTATACCATCCACTGAAGATGGGGAGCCAGCATGAATCACTCTGTGCATCTTTCAAAGGTTTGCAATTGTCGCAAAAATGATTTTTATGTGATTGTTTTCACGTGAAAGACAGCACAGAATATATTCATTTACTTTGTTATGTGTGTAGAGTGGTATGGTACAACAATGCAATTTTCTTCCTTTTTTCTCCATCGTACATTTGATCACCTAGAAGTAGCTTAGCTTGCTCAATAGCTTTACCACATCATACAAGTCTTGTGTAGACTATTGTGACAGGAAAGTATGACGCATTCGCCTTTGTTCTAATAAGGTCCTCAAACAGTGATTTGAAATCAGTCATAAGGTGAAGTTGGTGTTGTGTCACTTGAATATGGAGGCCGTCTTCTTACCAGCAAACTGATGGGTTTTTTTTCTTAGAAGAGGTGTACAATTAATTATGCTGCATCTGGAAAGTTTCAACTCTTTCTCGATAGATTTGATGCTGCCTTTATTAATAGTTGCTGTCATAGCACAGATTGTACAAAGTGGGAAAAGAACCCGAAGATTTTTAATCTCCTTGCATGCAGGTCTAAATTCATCCTCCACTGCAGAATGCAGTGGGCCTCATCAACAATCAAGCATACTTGTTGCTTTGTCCATTCAGCCTCAAGTAGACACTTAAGAACATTTTTATCCAGTATGTCATCTGGGTGTCCAATCATATATAGAAATTGACCCATGCATAAGGTACTGTGATCTTGAAAATGTTCAGTGACATGTATCACATGCTCATAAAGTGTGGAGCAAAGCTGATTAAGAATGGCATTGTGAGGTTCCAGTACTACAACTTTGCACTGAAAGTTGAAATGAATCAGTTCAAAAATCAAAGTTTTCCATATCCTATGGGTAATACAACAACTAAGTCTTTGGACTTTCTCAGGTTGTATAAAGCATTTATTTGTCTGGGCCTGAGCCCAGTAATTGGTGTCTGTGAAGCAAGAATTGTCTGGTTATATTTCATGACAGCTCGTCTGAAACTACATATCCGATCTAAATAAGCCGCCTGCAAATAGGATGAACATGAGAAAGCTTTGATAATGTAACACTGGCAAACAACCTAGTTTAGGAAGGTTGCTATATATCAATAAGTGTACATGTGATTAAATTATTTTTTCAGTTAGCAAAGCAATCTTAGTATGAAGCCATTTATCATTCATGCAGTCTGTCTTTTGAAATATTTTTTTTACAAACACCATGTCATTAAAATATTGAGATTTTTATGTCAATCAAAATT
Organism: Megalonaias nervosa; assembly: GCA_016617855.1. Classification (NCBI taxonomy): domain Eukaryota; kingdom Metazoa; phylum Mollusca; class Bivalvia; order Unionida; family Unionidae; genus Megalonaias; species Megalonaias nervosa. The sequence continues at coordinate 10,623 of JAECUM010036196.1, forward strand.
ACTACAATTTATTTGAAGCAAGTGTGTTTTAGAGGTTGTTGTTATTGTGCCTGTACATATGTGTGTTGGAAGATCCCATTACTATCTGAATGATAAAGGATATTCAAAACCATACAAATTGTTTCGTGTCATCCAATTTAGCTGACATCTGTTGATGTTGGAAACAATTCTTTGAAAATATTCATTCTTGCTACATAACCCTCACTTTAGTTTTTCTTTTTTATAGCACATCTTAAGTAGAAACCTTCTATGCTTCAAAAGGACTGCAAATACATATACTTTACGAATACTTCACTGATTAACACCTAACCAAGTCTGAGTCATATTCTGTTGATGTATATTAAATAATTATCATGAAAACTATATGCATCATAGTAGTCTGGCATGTGTTTCAGTACTAATACTGTACAAAGTGTATGTGTAATGTGTGTTTAAGCTGATGTCCATCATAACACAAGTATAATTGATACTAGATGTTGAACTTTTTTAAATCAGTTGATATTAATGTTGCATAACTTATCTCTTATTAATGAACTCATTTGAGATTATATATACATACAGACAACAATTGTAAGTGGTGCTGTCACGTTTAGTTTTCCTCCTTTCATATATGTACACATGGGCTTAAATTGAAATATGTATCACATTTGATTTGCATGCTACTATATGTGTGCAGTTATCACAACATGAAAATGGCATATGACAAAGAGAAACTAAGAAAGGCACAATTATGCGAGTGTTATATTGGATACATTTTCATTTTAATCAAAGTAACTCAGAGTTACTGCTGTCCATATTTAATCATACAAAGCTCAATCATTTTTTTAATGTACAAGTCAGTGTGTTTTATTTGTTTTTATGTTTAAATCTAGCAACACATTTGGTTAAATTGAGAAATCACTGTTAGGACATATATTTAGATGAATGATTGTGACAGTATAAGAAATGAAAATACTGTTCAATTTCATGTCATACTTCAGTAATGATGAAAAATACAAAATAAATATGAAACATTTGTCTCAACTTGTCTGCAATGTTAGCCTTAATAATGCATCCCTCAACATTACATTGATCCTGAAAAAATATTGTTATACTAAGTTTTGGAATTTTATTAACTAAATATTGAAAACAGAATTTATAATGGAAGCAAATCAAATTAGTGATGAGAACATTAAACCTTCTGTACAGTGCTTAACATTAAATGTACTAACAGTATCTTGCAGTTATGATGATATAGTGAGTGAATTTTGAAGTATCTTAACAATAGAAGCATGTGTATGAAACCTAAAGGCTTGTTTTGGAAGTCTTGCAACACAGCAGGACATTAAAGTTTTATCATGTGGAGGCAATTAATGTGTCTTGCCTAATGAATAGAATATATTTAGAGTAAAATACTAATATCAGTGTAAGTTGTTTAGCAATAAATTTCTCTCCTACTCTCCCAAAGACTTATTGATAGGGTTCACTCCCAATAAAGTTTGTCTGGTGGTATTTTAGGCTCCTTCATCCCCACCCAAGGTTGTAGGGGATGCTATGCCACTTTCTGTCAAGAAATCAGTTTCAAATGGAACTGTTTAGGTGACAGTAAGCAATGTCCAATGTTAGCCAAATTGTTAGCCTAATAAAAAAATGGTTGGTATTTTGGTCCTAATCTTTCGCAAAATGTTGGTTGTCATGTTGAACGACACATCAATATCAATGTAAAATTGATATAATAATTGATTTAAAATGGAACATTGAGATAATGCTGTCTAAAATATTCAGTTTTTGGCAACATTTGCCCACTGCCCCTACCCCTTCATTGAAGGGATTTGGTATTAACCTTTCGCCAATTAATGATGTCATCTATCACCTTATACCAATGCCGAATAATAATTATCAAGTAATCGATAGCAAATGAATGTCGCATATGATGCAGTCGGAATGTGCAATATTTGACAAAATATCGTCACTTTCGCCCATTCGTAGAAGAGGGTTTGTATATCGATCCTAATATTTGACAAAAAATTGGGCTGTCATGAAAAATGATATATACGTATTTATGTAAAATTGAGCACGGATTGCATTGCAACTGGAATATTTTAGATGACGCAGTGTGAAATGGGTAATATTTGCAAAACAATTGTTCCCTTCACCCTGGTAAAATGGGGAAGATATTTTCGTCTTAATCTTTGGCAAAATTAAAGGTGCCATGCATAACCTCATATCAATTTCGATGTAAAATTTAGCAAGGAATTGATTGGAAAAGGAGTTTTTGAGATTACGTTATGAGAAACGTGCAATATTAACAAAATATTGTTGTGTGCATCCCTATACTTCGTCTTCGCCTAATTGTAGAAATATTGGTAAAAATACCTACGTCGCCGATTTGCTGGTTAAGCTTGAACACAAGATAACGACTGCTATAGTTCAAATCGAAAGTATTTTTAAAGTTCGCATTGTTTCACTAACAAACAGAATATTAAAGGAATAAATGTGCCACGGTTAGATTAACGAAATCTCTCTATTCAAGACAATTTGTTTTGATCACGTGACATAGTATAGCGGAGTGCAACTCAGGGAGTATACTAAATCATTCTACTCTTTCAAAATAAGGCCGCTCCACAAACAAGATTCAACCGTCTGATCTCTTTAAATCATAATTGCCACGGCAGTGTATCTCCAGGTGCCTAATTATAGGACAAATGTCACATAGGCAGGCATAGTTTATATATTATGACATTAATATATGTTGTTGTTGTTCGTCCGTAAAGTCGACGAGGACCACTCTAGTCATCCGAGAATTGGAGAGGCTGGTTCTGTTCTGTGAGTGCGAAGGTGGCTGATGAGGCCAATTCTTGCACGGAAGGTTCGTTTGCAGAAGGGACAAGGGATGCGAGGGACATCTCCAGGAGGCTTGGTGACACGGGGTTTTCTGGCGTGCCTCTTCAGCTCTGCGGCTGCGTTACTGCTAGATTGGTACACGTTCGAGCCTTTGAGCACGGAGGAAGGCCAAGTGACTCGATCGCTTGCTGTTCGCTCCCCGTAATCAGGGTTTATGTGGAACGATTTCATGGCAGCTTTCAGACTGTCTTTGAAGCGGTTCTTCTAAGCAGGGAACCAGACTATTGAAAGAGATGAATAACTGTGCCAGTCGTTTTAGCAACTGAACAATGGAAGTTATCAGTCTTGATGAACCTAGAGATTAGATGATACGAGTTTTCAACTTGTTCATATTTCATTATTATTACCTGTAACATTGGTATTTGCTCAATAAGCTTTTGGCGTTTTTGTTACTTTTCTTCTACTTCTGGTGGGAATAGAAAACAGTGCGAGATATAAGGGTGACGTGACGCATCGATGAGCAATACGACGTTCTTTAGTACAGAGGACATTGTTTTCATTTCGACTTAATGTCTAATTTGAGTCAACTGCCTTTAGGATAACAACTGACAAAATATCTTACGTAAGTTTAAGATTATCTTGAAGTATCAATAATTAAATATTCACCTTATTACTGAAGCTTGCATAGAAACTAGAAATTTCCGAAATTTCGAAGGTGCCTGTTGGAATGAGATTTACACTGGCTAATTCTGACAGACAATCAGGGTCTAGGGGTACGATTGAGTGAAATATTTTGCAATAAATTATTGCAATGTTGATTAATGTGAGTATTATCTAATTTGTACTAACTTCAAAAGAAGAGGTCAAATGTGAATTGGGCATAGTCAATAGATGGGTAACCCAGATTCTCCGGACCTCCAATCTATAAGACACGTGAATGGTATATAAATGCTGATAAATGCATGGAGTAGCATGGTGGTTGATAATATTTAAATAACAACTATGTGGAAGAGTTACTGCCGATGCCTTCTAAAAGCACCACACACTAAACTATAAATAGCCTATAAGTAACTTATGTATGTATGTACATCTATGTATGCATGACTGTATGTATGACTAGGTATACACTTTTATATATGTATGTATGGATGGATGGATGGATGGATGGATGGATGTATGTATGTAGGTATGTATGTATGCATGCATGCATGCATGCATGCATGTATGCATGTATGTATGTGTTTAGGTATGAATGTAGGAAGGTAGGAGGGTATGCCTCTCTCCTTCTGTCTCTCGCTTTATATATATATATATATATATATATATATGTTGTTGTTGTTGTTGTTATATATATATATATATATATATGTTGGTTATATATATATATATTAAATAATCCATAAGATATGCCTGTCTGTGACATTTGTCATATGAATAGGCATCTTGAGATAACACTGCCGTGGCAATTGTGACTTAAAGAGATCAAACAGTTGAATCTTTTTTGTGGCGCGGTCTTATTTTGAAAGAGATGAAAGAATGTGCCAGTCGTTGTAGCAACTGAATAACTGAAGATATCACTGTTGACGAACCTGCAGATTAAATGATGTGAGCTATCAACGTGTTCAAATTCGCATTATTTGTACCAGTAACATTAGTATTTGTTGAATAAACGTTTGTCCTTTTCTTACTTTTCTTTTGCTTCTGGCGGGAATAGATAGCAACGCGTGAAAAAAGAGTTGCGTGAAGCATCGATGAGATTAACGACGTTCTTTAGCACAAAGGGCTTGGTTTTCATTTCGAATTAATGCCTAAATTGAGTCGACTGCCTTTAGAATAGCAACTGAAACAGCATCTTACGTTAGTGTAAGATTACCTTGAAGTATTAATAATTAAATTTTCACCTTATTACTGAATATTTCATATCAGCTAGAAATTTCCGAAATTTAGAAGGTACCAGTTGAAGTGAGCTTCACGGTGGCTTATTCTGATAGACAATCAGAGTTAGGGGTACGATTGAGTGATATATTTTGAAATAAAATATTGATATATTGATTAATGTGAGTATTATTTAATTTGTACTAGCTTCAAAAGAAGAGGTAAAATGTGAATTGGGCATAGTCAATAGATGGGTAACCCAGATTCTCCGGACCTCCGATGTATAAGACACGTGAATCGTATATAAATGCTGATAAATGCATGGTGTAGCATGGTGGTTGATAGTATTTAAATAACAACTATTTGGAAGAGTTACTGCCGATACCTTCTAAACGTACCACACACTAAACTATTAATAGCCTCAAATGGGAAAATATTTGCGTTATAGATATGTCTCGAGCAGTATTTTGATATTGAAAGCTGGTATAGAAAAGATGTGAACCCCCAGCCATGAATCATTAGATTATCCTGTTTATATTGTACTACATGTCACTAACTAGCTACTTCTGCGTTACAATATGACGATTTAAATTGACAGATGTTGTGGTGTTGATCGTGGTGGTGCTAATGGCGGTGTGGAAGATTATGTGGAGAGAAAACAGAAACATCCATCACTTATATCACAGTAACCTATTAGCCATTTTTCTGCACATTTGAAATATGCATGTAATATAACTGCATATTTTTCCTTCTGTAAATGCCTGCTCCTAACCGTATGTATGTATGTAGTGTGCCACTCTCCTTATGTCTCTCTTATATATATATATATATATATATATATATATATATATATATATATATATATATATATATATATATATATGTATATATATATATATATATATATATATATATATATATATATATACATACATACAATAATCCATAAGATATGCCTGTCTATTTGATATTTGTTCCATGAACAGGAACCTTGAGATACCCTGCAGTGGCAATTGTAACTTACGGAAATTAAACAGTTTAATCTTGTTCGTAGAGCGACCTCATTTTCAAAGAGATGAAAAACTGTGCAACTGAACAATGGAAGTTATCATTCTTGATGATCCTGCAGATTAAATGATGCGAGCTTTCAAGTTGTTCATATTTCAGTTATTATTACCTGTAACATTAGTATTTTGTCCAATAAGCGTTTGGCGTTTTTGTGACTTTTATTTTGCTTCTATCGGGAATAGATAACAATGCGAGAAATAAGGGTGACATGAAGCATCGATGAGCAATGAGACGTTCTTTCGCACAGAGGACATGGGTTTCATTTCGAATTAATGTCTAAATTGAGTCGACTACCATTAGAATAACATCTGAAACAATCGCTTATATTAGTATAAGATTACCATGAAGTATGCGTCCTTCAATATTCATCTTTATTACTGAAGCTTGCAGAGAAGATATAAATTTCTGAATTTTCTGAGGTGCAAGTTATAATGGGCTTTACGCTGGCTTCTTTTGACAGACAGTCAGAATCTAGGGGTATGGTTCAGTGAGATATTTTCAAATAAAATATTGTTAGGTTGATTAATGTGAGTATAGACGAATTTGTACTAACTTCAAAAGAAGAAGTCAAATATGAAATGGGCATAGTCAATAGATTTTTTTCCTTTATTTATTTAAAAAAACCGGTCTAGACATTATGTAAATTAAAAATTAACATTCAGTATGTACATAGTATTTTGTGGTGCTATTTTACAAAACATTAATTCTTCAAAGCAATGAACAATTTCTCGTTTTCCATTCTCATTAACGGTTGATTAATGTGAGTATAGACGATTTTGTACTAACGTCAAAAGAAGAGGTCAAATGTGAATTGGGCATAGTCAATAGATGGGTAACCCAGATTCTCCGGACCTCCAATCTATGAGACAAGTGAATCGTATATAAATGGTGATAAATGCATGGAGTAACATAGTGGTTGATAGTATTTAAATAACAACTATGTGGAAGAGTTACTGCCGATACCTTCTAAAAGCACCACACACTAAAGCTATTAATAACCTCAAATGGAAAAATTTAAATATGTGCTATAAATAGATCTCGAGCTGTGTATTGGCTTTGAAAGCTCACATAGTCAAGACTTAAACTTCCAGCTATCAATAATTAGTTCATACTATTTCTATTGTGTTGCATTTCACGAGCTAGCTGTCTCTGTATTACAATATGGTAACCTAAGTTTGTTTTTTGGGGGTGGAGATGGGTGAGATTATGTGGAGAGAAAACATAAAGAAAAATCCATCACTTAAATAACAGTAACCATTAGCCAATTTTCTTCATAGTTTGAAATGTACATATATTGTTTGAAATATACATACAATATTACCGCACACTGTTCCTTATCTAAGTGGCAACTGTGATCTCCGTGTTCCACTGCTGGGTGGGGCATTGCGATCAAATGGAAGATTTGGGATATATTTTAGTTAAAGTCTTTTTCTTAATGTATCGGCTGCCATACTCTTTACCAGATTCATGTCGTATCTGTCTACTGCCTTTTCACGAAACGTCAGGAGTATATTATCCTTATGTTTTGCATATCCTTCCGTCCAATTGTGCATCACTTCCTTTCCCGTTCAACGCTTTTAAAACAGTTGAGGGTAAGAGGTGAAGTAAGGTATGAATGTACAAATGTTTTAGCAGTGCGAGACTTTATGATAAAGTTTATGGTTCAAAATTAAAGTGTGTCTTTTAAAATTGGATATGAAACTTAGTTGGCGTATGCCGAAAGGGTGTCTCATCAGGGATATTAGATGAGTATATGTCATATACCACATTGAGAGCTATTTCTTCAAGACTATGGTCACGGCTCCCATGTTTTGCATGTTTTATAATTAAAAAACCTTTCGAGATACAAGTATGAAACTTTGTACATTTATGCATCACGATTGAAAGGCTTTTCTGGATTCACAACGGGAGCCATATCTTTAGGATCAAGGTGGGGCCCAATACTTAGGTTTTCACTGGCCTCTTTCTATTCCGCTCCACGACCGTAGAGCAGTTCTGGGATGAAGGGTTGTCAACTATGTATATGGATACATCATCCCCGAATGGATCGTCATGTATCGTAAAAGGAGCTACATTGTCAACATCAAAATCATGTGTCGATTTTTTTCTGGGGTTTTTCAATAGCTTCCATTCCTGTATAAAACTTCAGAGGATTTTGATATTATATTATTCTGCGTTACAATATGACAAGATAAAATAACCTATGTTCTGGAGTTGTTGGTAGTAGTGGTGATGGCATTGTGGAAGATAAGGTGGAGAAAAAAAAAAAAAGAAACAACCATCACTTATATCACAGTAACCTATTAGCCAGTTTTCTTCACATTTTGAAATATGCATGTAATATAACCGCATTCTCTCCCTTCCGTAAATGGCAACTACGAACAGCAACATCTGCCTCTTTTGGGCCATGATATCAATTGCTGTATCGGGAATATATTTTTGTGAAAGTCATTTATCTAAATAACATGTTTCCACCGTTAGTCTCTTAAGGTTTACATTGTAACTAATAACCTGGCCTTTCAGTTCCAAGCCGTGCACAAACCATAACATAGGGATTCAGTAGTTTCCGCTGCAAGCTGCATACAGTTTGAATGAGATGTTAATAAGTCTGGATGTGAAATTATGTGGAAATCAACATGAGTGTGCATATGTGTTTAGGATGGGATCGGACTGATTGCACAATGTATGTATGTATGTATGTATGTATGTATGTATGTATGTATGTATGTATGTATGTATGTATGTATGCATGTATGTATGTGTGTGTGTATGTATGTATGTATGTATGTATGTATGTATGTATGTATGTTTGTGTGTATGTATGCATGCATGTTTGCATGTATGTGTGGATGTGTGCAGGTATGAATGTAGGTAGGTAGGTAGGAAGGTATGCCTCTCGTTCTGTTTAAACCTTCATTTATATATATATGTATGCATGCATGTTTGCATGTATGTGTGGATGTGTGCAGGTATGAATGTAGGTAGGTAGGTAGGAAGGTATGCCTCTCGTTCTGTTTAAACCTTCATTTATATATATATACACAGCTTTTTTACGCATGCGAAACATGGACGGTGTACCAATGCCACGCCAGGAAGCTGAACCACTTTCACACCACATGTCTCAGGAAAATCCTCAACATCAAGTGGCAGGACAAGGTTCGAGACACTGAGGTACTTGCCCAATTAGATCCCCCCAGCATCCACACCATCTTGATGCAGTCCCAGTTACGCTTTGCGGGACATGTTGTATGCATGCCAGACTACCGGCTGCCTAAAAGACTCTTTTATGGCGACCTTCAGCAAGGACAACGATCCCACGGAGGTTATAAGAACCGCTTCAAAGATAATCTGAATCTGAAAGCTGCCATGAAAGCGTTAAAGAGAAACCCCGATTCCTGGGAGCAAACAGCAAACGATCGAGTCACTTGACATTCCTCCATGCTCAAAGGCTCCAAGTTGTGCGAATCTAGCAGGACAGCAGCCGCAAAGCTAAAGAGGCATGCCAGAAAAACCCGTGCCACTAACTCTCCTGGAGATGTCCCACTCATCCCTTGTACCTTGTGCAATCAAACCTTCCGTGCAAGAATTGGCCTCATCAGCCACTTGCGCACTCACAGAACAGAACCAGCCCCTCCAATCCTCGGATGATAGAATGGTCCTCGTCGACTCGACGGATGAACAAGAACAACATATACTAATGTAATAATATATCAACTATGCAAGTGTATGTGACATTTGTCCTATGAATAGGCTCCTGCAGATACACTGCCGTGGTAATTGTGACTTAAAGAGATGAAACGGTTGAATCTTGTTTATGGAGCTTCCTTATTTTGAAAGAGATGAATAACTGTGCCAATCGCTGTAGCAACTAAACAATGGAAGTTATCATTCTTGATGAATCTGCAGATTAAATGATGCGAGTTTTCATCGTGTTCAAATTCGCATTATTATTACCAGTAGCATTAGTATTTGTTGAATAAACGTTTGTCCTTTTTGTTACTTTTCGTTTGCTTCTAGCGGGAACAGATAGCAACGCGTGATATAAGAGTGACGTAAAGCATCGATGAGCAATACGATGTTCTTTAGCACAGAGGGCTTGGTTTTCGTTTCGAATTTATCTGTAAATTGAGTCGACTGGCTTTAGAATAACAACTGAAACAACAGCTTAGGTTAGCTTAAGATTACCTTGAAGTATCAATAATTAGATATTAACCTTATTACTGAAGCTTGCATATAAGCTAGAAATTTCCGAAATTCAGAAGATGCCTCCTGGAATGAGCTTCACGCTGGCTTATTCTGACAGACAGTCAGAGTCTGGGGATAAAAATGAGTGATATATTTTGAAATAAAATATTGCTATGTTGATTAATGTAAGCATTATCTAATTTGTACAAACTTCAATAGAAGAGGTCAAATGTGAATTAGGCATAGTCAATAGATGGGTAACCAAGATTCTCCGGACCTCCGATGTATAAGACACGTGAATCGTATATAAATGCTGATAAATGCATGGAGTAGCATGGTGGTTGATACTATTTAAATAACAACTATGTGGAAGAGTTACTGTCGATAGCTTCTAAAAGCACCACACACTAAACTATAAATAGCCTCAAATGGGAAAATGTTTGTTATAGATAGGGCTCGAGCAGTATTTTGATATTGAAAGCTCGCATAGAAAAGATGTGAACCTCCAGCCAGGAATCGTTAGATTATCTTGTTTATATTGTACTGCATGTCACTAACTAGCTACTTCTGCGTTACAACATGACAACAGAAATAGACATATGGTGTGGTGTTGTTAGTGGTTGTGGTGATGGCGGTGTAGAAGATTATGTGGAGAGAAAACAGAAACATCCATCACTTATATCACAATAACCTATTAGCCAGTCTTCTTCACATTTTGAGATATGCATGTAATATAACCGGATGCTCATTGTTTTGTAAATGCCAACTCCGAACCGCAAGTTCTGCCTTTGGTTTGGGACATGCTATCAACTGCAAGATCGGGGATGCATTTTAGCTGGAGTCATTTGCCTATGAAATATATCTCTATCTTAGTCTCTGAAGGTTTATATTGTAGCTAATGACCTGGCCTATCAGAACTTAGCATAGTGATTCAGTAGTTTCCGCTGCAAGCTTGCATACAATTTGAATGTGCTGTTAATAAGTCTGGATGTGCAAATTATGTGTACATCAATATGAATGTGCATACGTGTTTAGGATGGGAACTGACTGATTGCATATTGAATGTGTGTATGTATGTATGTATGCATGTATGTATGTACGTATGTATGTGTGTTCGTACCTATATATGTATGTGTGTACATACATAGAGTCACACATACTATGTATGAACATGTATGTGTGACTCTATGTATGTCTATCTATACAGTTATATGCATGTATGCATATATATATGTATGTAGGTAGGTAGGTAGGTAGGTAGGTATATAGGTAGGATGGTATGCCTCTCCATCTGTCTCTCCCTTGATATATATATATATATATATATATATATATATATATATATATATATATGCAAATATATATATATATATATATATATATATATATATATATACAATAATAATAATAATAATAATAATAATAATCCATCAGATATGCCTGTCTATTTGACATTTGTCAATAGATGGGTAACCCAGATTCTCCGGATCTCCAATCTACGACACGTGAATCATATATAAATGCTGAGAAATGTATCTTACGATATATATGTACATGCCCTTATAGAATATCATAATTGTGTAATAATTGAAATGACGGGGGTTACTTGCTATATTTGTCATAACGCACGTTTGCGGTCCTAATAATGAAGTTCAAGGTCACACACTAATAAACTAGGGTTCTTTGACGTTAGCCACTCAAATCTATGACTTTCAATTGATTGTGATAACTTGCGTAAATTTGGTACACTTGTATTAGTGACATATTAGTTGCCTGAAGGTAGGCTACTTATATTATGTAATTATTATTTCTTACGTTACGCTAGGACAAAACATTATTATTATATTTGTTCTGATATGAATGGTTTCCAGTTGTTTTGATGACTGATGGCAAAGTAGCATCAACTAATGAAAATGACATTTTAATGATCCAACGAGCAGAATACAGTTACATTGTGACAGAAAATATGATGATACGATAATGTTTCAAATTTATATAAATGATGCAAATTTGCTGTCCTACAAGACCAATGTTTCTATAAATAGAACACTTTTAAAAGTATTACTTGTGAAAATAAACTCCACAGATTAACATAATGTAACCACATTCATAGCTTTAAAGGTTTCCTGCAATTGTATCCTAGAACAAAATGGTAGAGGTCAAATCTGAATTGGGCAAGTGAAATGGATGGGTAACCCAAGTTCTCAGGACATAACACCCTTGACTAATTTATAAATGTTGCTAAATGGAGGTAGTGGCATTATGTTTTATGTTATTTTAATGTTATTAGATGGAGGAATTATTTCCCATACGTAACAAAAGTACTATACAAGGTAAGTATATAAATAACCTCATGCGAAACTCTAAATGTATTTTATAAATGGGATGCATTCCTCGTGTACATTGTGTATGCACTCCTATGTAGGATTTGGACCACCCGTAATGAATACAGAGATATTAACCTGTTTGTTGTGTACTGTACTTCATTACGGGGCTAGTTCTCCTCCCATTATAAAGTTACTAGAATGTTTATGGAACGAATACTATAAAACAAGGAATCAAGACATTCAATGTTTTGCTGACTGCTTAATTTCTTCCCTTTTCTGCAGTTTTACTTATATGACCTCTGCGATAGAGAAATATAATTTAGTTACTTTCCGTGCCCTCCTAATGGCTCTACTGCTGTCACATAGTTCACAACCAGATTTCATCACTGCACATTTGCCAACACAGCATAGTCGGTGGAGTTAAAATTCACCTGAATTTGCTTGTCGGTATGAAATATTATCAAACACGTTTCCTTCTGTCAGTATCAGTCTGTCAAGGACGCCATTGGAAACAAGTTTGACTTATGTTTTTCTCCGTCGTTTCTGACCTTACATTCACCTGCCTGAGGTTCAAACTTTGCTAAGAAAACTATCTAGTCTGAGATGTTTTCATCTTATATGATCTACCAGAAAATTAGCTATTAGCATTGATGTTATCTTGCTCATAATTTCAAGTCAGAATTATTATACATTTATCTTCACAAAAAGGTTGATAATTTTACCCTATTCCTGCTCTTTCCTACAACTGCAATATGTCGTGAATTAAGTGAAAAGCAAACCTGTTTGGACGTTATGCAGATTATTACGCCATAATGTAGATGATATCTACGTTAGCTAAAGGGATGTGCATACAAACAAACATTTGCGATTGGTATTAATTTTATCTTCTATTTTCATTAGACTGATATCTGCAAACTATATATTCAGACACGCTCTGCGCACGCGGAGACAAAACCTCAATTGCAGAGAATTTTTCTTGAGCATAGCGTTTTATCACTATGGCAAATGAGGTGTAAATCAGTCGAGCTTGATTTATTACTTTGTCTTTGCGTTCTGTTGTTTTCATATTAATTGAATTCATAATGTTATTGATAACATTCCAGAAGTTATAAGTGTAACTTAATCTAATATTCCCCTTCAAAGTGAGTGAAATGTTAACTATAATAACAGAACATACTTTCACATGTAATTGTAAATTAATAATTTTCATTAAAAAGAAAAAGCGGTTTAACCAACTCAGTTCGAAAGTAATCTACCGCAGGCCCACCCACCCAATATGTAGTGCTCTCCCAGGTTTACTAAAAGCAAACATGAATTGTTTATTAGCAGATAATATTTAACAGTCAGTCTCAAATAAACAATAATTAGAGTAATGTTCGATGGCTTAGTTTTAAAGCGACGATACGAACACGAGTTTACAGACGTCAGCAAAAGTTGAAATGCAAAATATGAAAATGCGGAGCGAACAGAAAGTTTGGGTGACTAAATTTATTAAAACTTCGATAATCACATAACATTTTCCACGAGACATATTATGAAACTCTACAAGAAATGGTATACAAAATGTACATGGAGCATATACAGGTGCAAAAGTACGAGAATATAAATTATCTAGTAGCAAATGTCCATTGTTCACTTTGGTCTGTAAAACCTGTGCCTCGTTTGCAATGCAGTAAGGTCAATAACTGACAGTACGTTAGTTCTTTCTTAAAAGGTTTTCACCAATTTTTAGTTTATAGGATATGATTTGCATCTCAATGATGCACTGGCTAATGTACGTTTAAGATACATTCATAGATTTTAACATTTCCTGTCATGACACTGTGTGCAGCAAAAGATGAGGTCAAATGTGAATTCGGCATAGCCATTGAGTCAAATTTGAAAGGTCTCATTTTTAAAGGCAAAATTTGAAGCAACAGTAATGTTTCGTAATTTGTATTTGTTTTTGTTTCTTTTGTATTAGATTCTTCTCAGAGGGAACTTGATCCGCATATTAATGAAAACATTTGCAAAATGCACTTTTGGCTCAAATGACTGGGTTGTCTTGTCAGGTTAGGTGTAAATGTTGTAGATTGCCTTTATGATATCATATTGCATTTACACCTGAACTGAATCTAAAATCTCCATGAAATCTTCGATATAGATTTTCACTTTAGAAATAGAAGTTGTATGGACGTGATTCACTGTGAGTAAACATAGTTTATTCGAATGGGGAATATAACGTTTTGATGGAACATCTGTTTTTCTTCTGTTTGTTTCCTTTTGTTGTTTTCTCATGTTTGATCAGTTGATATGCTTAGTGTTTCCTGCAATGACACTGTGCACAAAAAGCAGAGATCAAACTTAAATTGGAGAAGTCAATAGACGGATAACCCATGTTGTTACTTATATGTAATTTAATTACTTGTGTGTTTTAAATTTCTTTTTATTTATATTTGTTTCATTACATTTTATTGTAATGATATTTTTATTACTAGATTTGACGTTTTCCCCAGTAAATCCTGTTCCGTTCTTTTAGCCTGATTAGAACGCAAAAGTATTGCATCATTGTATTTTTAGCTGGCCTTGGTTCAAAGTGTGGTAAACACAGAGTGAAAATCATTGGTCGTAATCAAGGTCATGTTTGGTCTACTTGTTAGTCTGAATAAACAACGTTTTATTTTTAAATTCATTCCCAGTGTGGGAATCAGATTCTTAGCCAAGGCTTTATTAGCCTACATGCTAATTGACATATTTTTTTTACTATGATGTTCGAAGTTAGTGACCATGTAGCCCATCACGGGGGTCTAAAATTGCGTTCTTAGTTGGGTTAATACTGAGATTTCAGTGTTTCTGAGTCGGTTGTAAATAATACCTTGAGGCTGAAAGGTATTCCTTTTGTTACCATTTGAACTAAGTTTCATTTATTTAAAATAATTTATTTTCCTTGGAGACTTCATCACGTGTGTTCACGGAAATTCTTGGACAAAGACATTTACTAAAAATTATTCGGATTTCTAAAGCCGGAATTATATTCTTGGTGACTCAACAAGGAATTGTTGACACATCAGCACAAAATTATTTATAGAGGACGTCATCGCCTTCCATCTTGGAACTTCATCGAAATTTTGAACTTGGATCCAATTAAATTTTTTTACCGACAGGACTTATATCTTTAAATTCTAGGATTAATTTTTGGATTATATTCACAAACCGTAAGTCCTTTATCATATTTGTATCTTGTTTTCTAGGGAAATAAATTATTTTGTTAAATTTACAAAGCTTTTTGGCTTCAGTCTTTTCTTTGTTACTTTGTACGAGCCTAGTCACGTAACATTGTAGTTCGGATCTCCAACCTATATGACATATGCATCATATATGCATGTTTGTAATTAGACGGAATGGAATCATGGCGTGTGTTATTTGAATACTTGAAATATGAAAGAGCTCTCTCCCTTGCCACTAAATTTATTAATAGCCTGTCTCAAAAGTAGGACTTGAGCGTGCATTCATTAAGGATGGGATAAGGTTTAGCAGCTGTAACTCATCCCAACTTTAACAGAGCTCATTGTTCGTTGCAGTTAAATAAAAAAGAAGAAATCGGAATTGAGAGTAATTATAGTCACTATTTATTCTTTCTCTCCAGTCATCCTTTCTATGATCATGTATAGATGTTAAAGCCCCAATGCCGTCGTTTAGGACACCCACTCCACCTCGTGAAGTGCTTCACAAGTTCTCCTAAAAGCAAACATGTATTTTCTTTTATTAACATATAACATATAACAGCCAATCTCAGATAAACTGTCATTACAGTAATGTTCGTTTGCTTAGATGCGAAAACAAGTTTATAGTTAGAGTAACGTTCGTTTGCTTAGATGCGAAACAAGTTTATAGACGTAAACAACAGCTGGAATTCAAAAGATGAAACTGTGGAGTGAACACATATTTCAGGTGAATAACATTACTAAAACTTCAATACTAACAGTACATGAAACTGTATACAAACTGTAAATGGAAAATATCAGATAGGTGCAATGGTACGATAGAGTAAAGTTTGTTAGGGACAGGAAGATTGTGGCTACTTTGGTGTACACAACCTATTCCCAATTTGCAACGCAATAACATCAACAACTTACAGTACCTTAGTTGTTGTGAAAGCGTTTTGATGAATCGTTCGTATATAGGACATAGGAAATACTAGATCTAAGTATATGAACCAAGGTTGACGAAAACTCGACCCGTAGTTATCAAAAAGCATTGATTTGTAACTTGCATTAATACATTGCACAGGAGATTTACTGATGGTGTATTATAAATCAATTTATCAGTGATCTAACTGAATGTATGCCTAAAATTGCACGTCATACGTTGGTCTTTAAAGGATTTTAATAATATACAGAGCATACCGGAATAAAATGATTCAAAGCTCTCATAAACTGGGATGTGAAACTTGTATTGTCTATCACAGACAGTGTAGACTACCTGTCTTCATCAGGAATTGTTTGGCAAGTACAAAAACTCAAAAGTGATTTAAAATGTGAGCTACAGAGTGTAAGTGATGCATTCGTATCTAATTCATTAATGATATTTAGGAAGCTACTGAATGTGACTCTGCCTGTTCTTGCAACGTATTGAAAAATTTAATGCCAAATGATGCGGATCAAGTGTCGAGCTTTTATTTACCCATCTTTTTACCGATACATTTGCAAAATCTTTTACCGACTATGAATTTGTTGACAACACTTACCTTAATACTAGGTAAGTAATCCGATTTTGTTGAATTGCATAGCATGTTTGTTTTATACCAACTGATTAAGTCTTCCCGATGATTTAGAAAATTTCAGATTTTCAAACATACTCATCCATCGGTTCCCCGTCTCAAAAACTTATCCATGAGAGAAATGTATTTTGGATTGGAAATCTGTAAGTTTTGGAGCAACGTATGTCTACAAATTGTTAGTGAGTACTGGCGAATGAGAGGTGATTTTGGTTATTCGTGTTATCAACAGGTGTACCATGCAAAAATGACAAGCATGTGTAAATATCAGCCGCTTTCGACTGTTCCGGAACTTTTTGTTTCGTCTTCGTTTCTATGATCTCCCAAACAAAAAGACTTGCTGTATTCAGGAGGGAAATCTCTCAGGTTTTAATTTTGATACTGAATGCTTTGGACCGTCCTCTTTGCCCATCGATTTGGCAGAATATTTTACCTGTTGCTGTTTGGCTGACAGCATAGTATAAAACCATAATATGTGCCCATGCATATTTATTTACCTAGTTATGATAAACTCGCCATTTTTATATTTCTTTCATAAATTGAAATTTCTTATAAACAACATACATCCAGTATGCACGTATCATTGCATATCATAGGGTCCGGTCCACTCGAAACGTACGTGTTCAAGCGTATACTGTACGTATAATTTAAGACTATTGTTCATTTCTACGATCTATAAATAGCTTAGTGAATCGTACACTGCGAATACTACTACTACTACTAATAATAATAATATCATTATTGCCTATATTTGTAGTAGCTTTAAATTACAGCAAATTAAACCTTAATGGTTACTGTTACGTGCCCGAGACAGTCATCAATAATTTGAGTTGTACATGCATGTGTGTGTCGGTTTAGAAAGGATTTTCAAACATCCCTTCTCCAGGGCTGCTTTCTCAGCCATGTGTTAGCCAGTTCACTTTATATTTGAAGTATGTATGCACTATTATCACAAACTCACACATTTCTAAGTATTACTTATGTCCCTGGGTTCTACAAATGGATGGGGCCATGAGATCTATAATACAAATAGATAAGCAATCTGGGTAAAGCCACTGCTGCCATTTTCATCACTTATACGTCCATAATCTCTTACTCATTTTTGGTCGTATCTATTTCATGCGTTTCGCCAAAGAGTTGAAATATATACGCGAGTTTATGTGTCTAGTTCGTCCCTTCCGTCGCTTTCGATTCCGGTCTGATCGTTTAAAGTTAAGAGATGAAACTTTCCTTACGATTCCATCACCATTAGAACGGTGTGTAGCGTATTACTCAGTGGGTACTATCTTCAAGATCCAAATTATGGCTCAGTGTTTTAAGCTTTTCCTCACATTTTCATTTCGAATCCATACTATTCAAGCTGTTTGAAATTAATAAATGTGACTTTAATATGCTAATACATCATTATAAGAAGGTGGATTATGTAGCACATCTGGGTACCCCTCCTGACAGCTAATTTCAATGCTCAATATTTTTAGTTTTCCCTCATAGTTTTTCTTCCGCAATATAAGTTTCAAACTATTTGGAGCATGTCAGTATTGAACGATTTGTTGATGATCTCGGAATGTATTGATTAACATAGTGTCCTGATACTAGACATGACTGGTGCATAAACCAAAACAGTACGACAGGACATATTTTATCAAAGTGAGAAGTTATTAGGTCCACCTTATACGAAAACAAGCAAAGCTGATACGTCATGTACATGTATTATAGGAAGAAGAAGGCAGAGAACCGTAGCTTATCCAGGAATGTTTTGGTTACCTACACAGATCAAGAAGGTACATTCTTTAGCAGATTTACGGCAAGCTAATCAAGAATCTGAACACTAAGAAGGACGATAATAAGTGCTACAATTATTACACAATTATGATATTCTATAATGGCATGTACATATACATAGTAAGATACATTTACTGTGATGATGTTCAAGTGTATTATGCATGTGACTAAAATTATTCTAGCAATATTAAAAACATGAACATGTAGGTCAAAGTAAAGTATTGGTAAGTAGACATATAAATTGACAGAAATGACAATTTTAACGTGTTGCCATTATACAGCTCAGCATCTGACATTTGAAATTTTATGCAAACTGAAGAATAATTTGTATAAAGATCAAGCTATATATTTTCTTTTCAGAAGGTTATTCTAATTTTCCATTTGAGGTAGATCGTCGTGTTAAATGTCTCATTTCGTTCATTAATTGAAACGAATAATATTTATTGTCATTTATTTATTAAACTCTGAACAACAGTAGAAAGACTAAGGAAATGCTTCTACAAACAATCTGTCCTAAATAAATTATAAACACATATTAAAAGTTTTATTCAATCTGGATTGACCCTTAAATAAATAAAATTCGTGTACAAACAAGCTCAATTAATGATCTTATGTGCATATATATAAATGAGCTCCTCTGGTGACGCATATTATCCGTTCAGTGTTTGATACATCATTCATGTCTAGTTTTCTGTTTTCTGCTTTTCACATGATTTACTAGGAGTACTTTATCAACGATTGGAAAATAAACCAATGGTTCTTATAAAAGATGTCGCAATAAACACTATTTCTAAATAGGCACATAATCCATATGTAAGCCTTATTGGTCACAAGACGTCCATCAGGTATATGAAAGGACAAGCCAGTTTAGAAGGATATGGATTGAAAATGGGAGACCCAGAGGCCTACTGCGTGTCATCTACAAACGATACACGGATGCCAAGAAATAATGTAAGACAATTCAGCAGCAAGTTATGAATGCATGCGAAGAAATCTTGTTTGATGATACAGAACCAGATTCAGATATTAGACTGTTCTAGAAATTGTTGTTGTTGTTGTTGTTGTGTTGTTGTTGTTGTTATAGGGTTTAACGCCATTTTTCAGCACAAGATAGGCTATACATGGCGGCCAGTATTAATGGTGGAGGAAGAACCCTGGAAAACCCCGGGAAGAACCACCGACCCACGAGAAGCTACTGGCAGGCTTTCTCACGTATCCACGTTAGCCGAGCCTGGACTCGAACTCACGCAGACAGAGGTGAGATGGCAGTGATCCGTAACGATCAGCGCTTTAGACCACTCGGCCACTCGGGGCCCCTTCTAGAAATTGTACAGTAAACAAAGTAATTGGGGCTGTTTCCAACTAAAATAAAATGTGATGGAGAAGCAGCATCCAATGCACAAGAGATAGCTAACTTATTTCCCAGATACGTTAAACACCTGTACTCCCCAGAAAATATTTCATTCTCTAACCATGTGATGAAAAAAAGAAACCGATTATAAAGATCCCTTTCTTCATGAAATGTTTTCATTTGCTGAAATAGAAACATCCATAAAAGCTAAAGCTACGTAAACCGCCGGTCATTGATTGATCTCTGCTGTAATATATTTCTGCAGCATGCTTACACGAATTTTGCAACTAATCGGAATGTTTGTTCACTTGTTTGCTTGTTACTTCTAATATGGATAACTAACGGAAAAACGATAAATAAATTAATTAACTCAACATTATCCTGCTATGTTATCTCATACATAACATCACTGGACAGATTTGTTTACGCCGTTATATAAATGTACATACAAGTGATGTAATCTCTCTCCTTGATATCGTTTCATTGTGTACCTTATATATTATATTAAATCAGACCAATTTATGTATAGAAAACGCTATCAAGAGTTCATACAGAGAATGTATTCCTACTTATATATGTATGAGGTTCTATTTTCTAAGTGTAATTGCAACAGTGTATGTATGACTGTGATTAATAGCTATAATTGTACGTCATGTCCATGTCTTTCTCGTGCCTGTAGCAATTCGCTGCGTTGTTATTAATCTCCTAATTAATCGTTTGCGTTAAGTTTAGAATTTGAGATAGAAGTTATACATATGACATTTGATAACCACTCGATATTTGTAGCTGATGCTCTAAGGGAATATGTAATCCGCGCTTATGAAAAAATACTAAGGAATTGTACTAAATGGACGAAATCCAAGTCTTAAAATAAATACCATACATAACGGTACGTTATATATATATATATATATATATATATATATATATATATATATATATATATATATATATATATATATATATATCAGTGTGTATGCATGTTAAAGATGGAACTAACTAATTGAAATATGTATGCGTGTATGTATGTATGCATGCATGCATTCGTGCATGTATGTATGTATGTATGTATGTATGTAGGAAGGATTGGCAAGCAAACCTTCTCCAGCAGTTTTATCTCAGCAATTCTTTAGCCAGTTCTCTTCATTTCTGAAAATGTATGCGCTATCATCACAGACTCCCGATTGTCTATGTGCTACTCATATACTCCTGTCCCTGGGTTCAGCGGCCGATTGTGATAAGGGAGTCAATAATAGCAATGTATATATATTCTGGTTAAACTAGTTTTAATCGCTTATTTTGTCATAATATCTCTCTCTCTGTCTCTCTCTGTGTCTCTCTCTCTCTCTCTCTCTCTCTCTGTATATATATATATATATATATATATATATATATATATATATATATATATATGTGTGTGTGTGTGTGTGTGTGTGTGTGTGTGTGTGTGTGTGTGTGTGTTTCCTGTCACACCAAATAACATATGCATGTATATATGTACATTTCACCTGTCCAGTGACAAAGTACATTGAGACACTACGGCCCTGGGAATTACGCCGTAAAAAGATAGAACGAACAAACCCCCTTTTATGAAGGGCCTGATTTTTAAAGTTGGAAGTCTTTGCCAGTCGTTATTCCAAATGAGCAATTCAAATTATTCTTGATGATCTTGCAGTTTAAATGAAGCGAGTTTCTAACGTTTTCGATTTCGTTTATCTGATACATTGTTTATTATTATTATTATTATTATTATTATTATTATTATTATTATTATTTGTTGAATAAACTTTTGGCCTTTGTTTGTCTTTTGTTTCAGTTCTTTTAAGTTTAGCATGAAACAATTTAGACATTGATATAAAAGTATGTATCTTTAGCAGAAATGACTTGATTTTCGGTTGAAATTAATGTGTCAATTTTGTCGTTGGCGTGAAGACAAAAACAGAGTTTACGCATCAGATGAATGTACAATTATGATGAAATGGTGTTACGATTTCTTATTCACACAAAGAATCAAATTCTAGGGGTAAGATTTATCTATGAATTTCGAATAAAATGTCGCTAGGTTGATTAATATGAATTTAGATCAACTGGTAGGAAAATAAAAAGAAGAAGTCAAATGTGAATTTGGCAGTCAGTAGCTGGATAACCTGACTTCTCCGAACCTCCAACCTATATTACACACGAATTGTATATAAATGCTGATAGCAGCATGGAATAACATGATGGTTTATGATATTTGAATACCATATATGAGGAAGAGGTACTTCCGGTACCATATAAAACTACCACACACTATACATTTAAATAACCCCATTTGGTAAAATTTAAATATGTGTTATAAACAGGTCTCTGCCACTGTGTGTCGTTTTGAAAGCTCACAGAGAGAAGACTTGAATCTCCAGGAATCAATACTTAGATTTTCCTGTATGTCATTAACAAGCTACCTCTGCATTACAATGTGTTGACCTAAATTAATTGGGTTTTGGGGTGGGCTTGGGAAAGATAATTGAGAGAGAGAAAATGTGGGGATCTTTATTTCAAAAGGTATAAAATTATCACTTATATGGCATTAACCCTTTAACCACTTTTGTTCATAACTCGAATGTGATATTATCCCATAATCTCCAGTCTCTTCGTACACCTCTATTTCCAGTGTTCTGTGTCTTGCTGGGGCAATAGGGCTAGTAATATCGGGGATAGATATTAGGTAAAGACCTTTTTGTAGCTAATAGTCTGTCATAATACGTACCAGATTCATTTCGTATCTGACTATCAATAGGGCTAATAGCATCGGGGATATATGTTAGGTAAAGACCTTTTCTAGCTAATAGTTTGCCATAATACTTACCAGATTCATTCGTATCTGCCTACCGCCTTATGTAAGGCTTCCTCATGTATTGCCTTAAGTCTGTGTGTCACTTTCTTTCCGGTTCAAAAACTTTAAAACATTTTGAGGTTAACAGGTGCATGTGTGTGCATGTGTTTGTGTGTGTGTGTGTGTGTGTGTGTGTGATTATAATTTTTAATGTAGCTTTAACAATTTTTCAGTCATATCGCTACTATGTCTGCAGTATGACAGTTTACAATGATGTCTAACACTAGGGCCTGATTCCGCAGCCATGTAGCATGATGTCCCACACAGTCACATTATTCTGGCACCAGGCTAACCAGTCCGAACGTTGACCTCTTAACGCCGAGCACCCAGAGACGCAGCTGTTAGTACCATTTTGAAAAGTCTATGGTATGACTCGGCCGGGGTTCGAATCCCGTGACCTCCCGCATCAGATGCAAATGCTCTAACAACCAGGCCACCGGAATGGTATATCTCATTATTAATTTTGCTTCTGTTTTATATCTACAAGAAGCTGTGCGAGGCATGGAGATGAATAATGGCACACTAATGTTTCACTATTAAATGAGACCTCGTGTATCGCAGCCAACGGTTTGATCTTCAAGGTCAAGGCCATTGATTCATTTCTTCCATTTTCTGTACTTTTAATTATATGCGATAGAGAAATATAGCCTAATTACTTTCTAAGTCTTCCTAATAACTCTAAAGCTCTGTCACACAGTTCAGAGCTAGATTTAATTATTCACACGCTTTGAAACCAGCATAGCAGGTGGCGTCAAAATTCACATGAAGTTGCTTGTTGGTATACGATATTATCAAACACTTTTCCTTCTCTCAGTATCAGTCTGTCAAGGACACCATTGGAAACAAATTTGGTTTTGTTAGTCTCAGCAGTTTCTGAGATAATATTGATCGGTCTGAGGTTCAAAAATTGCTGAGAAAAGCATCCAATCTGAGACTTTTTCATCTGATATGATCCACAAGAAACTTGGCTATTAGATGTTAAATTCTTTATAATTTCAAGTTACATATATCAATCCAGCATGTGAACGAGCAATATATCATCACAAAAATTTGATATTTTTACCCTGATCTGAAATACGATCTTTATTAAATCTTCAATCATGTTGTGAATTAATTGCAACGCACACATGTTTGGACGTTATGCAAATTGTTACTCCATAATGTTGATGATATGCAAGTTACCTCAAGGACTATCGACACAATTTGTCCGGTTGGTGTACAAAAATTCGCGATTGGGATTGATGATTTATTTTGTACTCTCCATATTCTGATATCTGCAAATTGTTTGTTCGGATATACTCTGAGCAGGTTGAGACTAAACCTCACTTACCTAGTGTTAAGTGTAGGCTCGTACAAAAATAACAAGA
This sequence comes from Megalonaias nervosa, assembly GCA_016617855.1. Taxonomy (NCBI): domain Eukaryota; kingdom Metazoa; phylum Mollusca; class Bivalvia; order Unionida; family Unionidae; genus Megalonaias; species Megalonaias nervosa. The sequence continues at coordinate 35,032 of JAECUM010036196.1, forward strand.
GAAAAGAGTGAAGCCAACAAGCTTTGTATATTTTAACAAATAATTTATTTCCCTAGAAAACAAGGTAAAAATTGGAAATAGGACTTACGGTTTGTGAATATAATCCAAAATGTAATCCTATTATTGAATAATGTAAGTCCTATCACTAAACAGTTCTAATTGAATCCGGGTTTGAATCTCGATGAAATTCCAATATGGAGGTGATGACGTCGTATGATGTCTGTGCTGATGGTGACAGATCCACGAATGAATCACAGTTTGTAATGTTTCCATATAGAATTCCAGAATAAATTTCCACTGAATTTCTTTATCCCAGAACTTTTTAAAAAGGTACTCTTGTTTAGTTTTCCAGAGAATAAATTATTAAATTACAAAAAATAAACGAACTTCAGAACAAGCTGGCAACAACAATAATAACCTCTTGAGCCCTCAAGGTTTAAACTACCACTGACGACATTTTACTGAGATATCAGTATTAAACCCAACCAAAATGTCATTTCAATCCCTCGCGATTGGTCACGTGATCTCTTAACATTGAACAGCGTAATATAATAAAAAATGCCATTTATCACGTATGCAGGAATAGCCCTATCTAAGAATCAAATTCAAACACTGAAAATATATAAAAAAGAAAGACTGTTTACAGTTCAGCTAACATGCGGGCCGAAATGACCTTGTGAATAGCCAATCGTTTTCGTGTAGTGTTTACAAAATCTATGAACCAAAGTGAGCTAAAAATAGTGCTGAAGAAATAATTTTACGTTCTAAACAAATTGAACTTACTGAAAAAATATCAAATCCCTTGAAAATAATCATTACAATAAATTGTAAATGAAACAAAAATAAAATAGAAAAGAATTTTAAGACTAACACACAAGCAACTTAATTACATATTCGTAACACTAGAATTCCTTTTGAACATATCTTTCTATGTTGAAGCATGCACCGCTATGGTAGGTGAGGTGCTGACCATTTTTGCTTTCTTAATTTGTCTTTCGTTTAAGTTTTGGTTCTTATTTTCATGATAAACGAATTCATTTTGATATGGATAAGGTATAAGCGTATCTTATTCTAATATCCTAATGTGTAGTAATTTCCCAGGTCCCCTAAAGGCAAACATTAATTGGTTATTAATAGATAAAAATATATAACAGTCTCAAATAAATTAGAGTAACGTTCGTTTGCTTAGTTTTAAAGCGACGATACGAAAGGGGTTTATAGACGTCGGCAACAGCTGGAATACAAAATATGAAAATGTGGAGCGAAGACAAAGTTCGGGTGACAAACTTCATTAAAACTTATAATAATCACATAACATTTTCCAGGAGGCATATAATGAAACTCTACTAGAACCTGTATACAAAATGTATATGGAACATATCATCGGTGCAAAAGTACGATACTATAAATTATCCAGTAAAAAGTGTTCATTAAGGATATGAGGATTTTGTTCACTTTGGTCCGCAAAACCTGAGCCTCGTTTGTAATGCAGTAACTATAATAACTGAGAGTACATTAGTTCTTTCTTAAAAGGGTTTGTCTATTTTTAGTTTATCTGATATGAGTTGCATTTCAATGCTGGGCTGGTTAATGTACATTTTAGATAAGTTCAAAGATTTAATTTCCTGTCATGATACTGTGTGCAGCAAAAGATGAGGTCAAATGTGAATTGGGCATAGTCAATTGATAGGATAACCCGAGTTCTCCGGACCTCAAACATATAACCCATCTGAAACACTTATAAAACTTTCTTAATACTTGAAATAGAATTATGGTTTTGTGATTTGAATGATATATCGGACTGGAGTTGCCTCCCATACCGTCTAATGATACCACATAGGTAAATCGATCAACATTTTAATATGGAGAAATCTATTTCAGAGCTATAAATAGCAATCGTTCATTGAGACGAATGTGAAAGGTCTCATTTTAAAAGACAAAACTTGATGCAACAATCATGTTTTGTCATTTATTTATTTTTAAAAAGTTTCCTTTGTATTTTATTCTTTTCAGAGGGAACTTGATCCGCACATTAATGGAAAAAGATTAAAATGCCCGTTTGGCCCAAATGAAGTGACTGACATTTGAATTTAAGTTCTAAATGTTGTCGATTGCCTATATGACATTAACACTGCATTTACACCTGAACTGAATCTACATTCTACATTAAATATTCAGATATAAATTTTCACTTTAGAAACAGAAGTTGTATGGACAGAGTTCAGTTTGAGTATACATAGCTTATTAGAATTGGGAACTTAAAGTTTGATGGATGATCTGTTTGTTTTTCTATATTTGCTTCTTGTTGTTCCTTTTTATTGTTTGACCAATTGACATGCTTAATGTTCCCTGCAATGATACTGTGCACAAAATATAGAGATCAAACTTAAATAGGAGAAGTCAATAGATGGATAAACCATGTAGTCTGGATCTCCAACCTATATGACATATGAATCATATATGCATGTTTGTAAAAAGAAGGAATGGAGGTTTGACTTGTAATATTTGAACACTGTAAGTCTGGAGGAGCTACCTCCCTTGCCACTAAATTTATTAATAGTCGCTCAAAAGTAGAACTTGAGGGTACGTTCATTAAGGATGTGATAAGGTTTAGCAGCTGTAAACTCATCCCAACGTTAACAGAACTCGTTGCTCTTTGCAATGGAACAAAATTGACGAAACTGATATTGAGAGTAATAATAATCACTATTTATTCTCCAATCATTCTCTACATGATCGTGTATAGATGTGTTAAATCCCCAAAGCCGTCCTTTAGGTTTATCATACCCTTCTTCCAATCTAACTAAAGTTTGGAAAAAAGGAAATGTTTTGTTAAAAGCTATCTGACATAAAAGAGTCAAGATGTTAGTTGCAAACGACGTTCAACTAATCAGTTTATAATTAAGAGTTGCCACCCCTAATTCAGTTACCAAAGTCTCTTGTAATTCCGTTCCTTATCGATGCTGCTCAAAAGGTAGTGATATGATCTATTCGACAAAATGCGTCAGTGTCTAATCTAATAACATCAAAACTTTGAACGTGTTGTACAAATTGATTCGAGAGGGATTGAAATGAGGTAAGCCCGCTTTGTTAAGCGGATCTGAGAAGAAAGCCTATATTTGATACAAATAGGACTTCGGTGAATATTGATGGTAAGCTGGGACACTTGGGGCAACATCGGGTTCATTCATTCACATGTGAAAATGGGAGTAGTTTTCAGTTTGATGGAGAAATTAAATGGCTCATAATGGGATGAAACGTCAATATTATCTGCTTTTTAGTGGCCTCCAGCGATGCTCACAGCCAATAACTTTCAAGATTCAGTATTATTGAAGCCACCTGATAAAACGACAATTTCCGAATTAATAGACGTATGGCCTTTCTCAAGTCGGCAGTTAGAACTGTGTTATCTTCTTGTCAGATTTTATCAGAGACACTATCTGAATTAATAACATAGAAGCCATAAAGCCACTGAAAATGTTATCAATAACGGGATGTTACTCATTAATAATGGACAGTTTTAATTTGAAAATTTCTTGACATATTTTGCGTGCTGCACTGCGTTTTTCTTTGTTGTTTTCTTAAACGTCCTGTGCATTAAGGACAATTTTCCAGGGATTTAGCATTGCTTTATTTATTTGATCCGTACCAACCCATCTTTTAAAGCTTGCTTATTGTTCATGTGAGGTCATTTTGCAATGATGAAAGATCAAGTCTTTGTGGGTGTATTTCCGATCTCGAGCAGAGTTAAAATTATGTTAGCTGCGTGTCGGCTGTTATCAAAGACACTGACTGAAAACGTCCTCAAGAATGGAGCTCGTTCAATGAATAGGTCAAGCAGTCCTTGGCATATTTTTATACGGCACTGAATTTGGCAGTTATCGATTTCGCAGAATGCCTTACCTATTGTTGTGTGGCTGCATCCATCAGGTCCACTTGAAATGTAGATGTTCCAGAGTAAATGGTCTATATGATTTTTCTTTTTGCGGCCTATACTTTGCTAAATGGATTGTTAACTATAAATAATATTAACGATAATAATAATTATTGTTGCTTACAGTAGTAATCGCTGTAATTTAAATTAAAACCAATGACACTTATGCTACGTGCTCTTGAGAGGGCGATCAATCATTTATGTTGTATATAGGTGTGTGTACAAGATTAGCAAATATACCTTCTCAAGCACTTATATCTCATCAATTCCTTTCCCAGTTCACTTCATGTTTGAAATTTTGATGCACTATCATTACATACTCTCCCCATCTATGTGCTAGACATGTTCATTGGTTCTGCAATTGTAAGGTGATATCAGGTCAATAATAGCATTGAAAGTAATTACGGGCAATGTCAGTTTTAAGTGCTTATTTTCTCCTACCTTTACAGTCCATCCCAGTGCTCAAAATTTGAAAATTTCCCTCACACGTTCCTTTCCGCTTTATAACTTTCAACCTATTTGGAGTTGGTCAGATTTTAAAGAATTGTTGATGATCACGGCACTTAGTGATTAGCATTATGTCCTGATATTGCATATCACTTTTACATATATAAAAATTGTACGACCAGCCGTGTGTCAAAAGGAGATGGTATTAGGCACACTTTATGTAAAAATAAGCAAAGATGAAAAGTCTTATGCCTATCTTATTTTGATGGGCAGATAACGGTCGCCCACAACACATCACATCCTGGATGTTTTGTTTACCTACACTGATCAAGACATGAGAAGCCAACAAGGCATTTATACTGATAGGCAGGATAACTTCTACCTTGTGGTTGCATATTTCAGTCTGTACACAAATATGATTTTCCTTCCAAGAGGTAATTGCATCCGTTCTTTTGTTTTGAATATAATATTCATGCTTGCTAAATTTAAGTGAACATAAGAAACCCTTAATAAAATGTTATAAATCCTTCATGCAGTGCACGACGGAGGGCGTGGTGATCAATATAACGATGCACATGATCAAAGCAGCAGACTAAAGTAACCTAAAAGGTTAAATAAAATTCAATGACACCAAATGGGTGGTCTGTTTGGAAGTGCTAGTATTTTCTTGTCATCGATGAGAATAGCTTATGAACAAAATTGAAAATTTTAGGTCTGTCTGTAATCTGTATAATAGAAGCAATAAACATGATATCAGCAGATATACAACGGAACCAAATTACAGTTGCGAGACCTATGGACGAAATGACTACCAAATTATAGAGGTGCAGCATGTTAATCAGAGCTCAGGAAAAGATTTTAAAAAAAACATGAAATGAGATGACTTCAGTGAATTATATAATGACGATTCACTAACGGTGGTTTCAAAACAAGAAATTCCTTTTATTCTTATATATAAATTCTACCTAACGAGTTAACAGTTGAAATGTGACAACGATGTTTCAAGCCTGCTCCCGTATAGGTGAGAATAATTTTCATTGTTGAGTGTGAGTTGTGTCTGTTACATCTATGAAGGTATAATTTCTGAAAGGAATTAGGTAACTAAAAAGATAATAAAAAATACTTCTGGTGAAAACAATGCATGCATATGTATTCTCAACTGTTAACTTGAAGTAAAAGGAAACTAATATGTCTACTAGCAAACTTTGTTTGTGCCGCGTTTACCATTAGAGGTAGAGCATACGTTCGCATTAAATTATGTAAAGACTGTTCAGATTTGTCCATCTTCTCTTTCAAGCTCCTGACTGCTGCCTTTTTCGTGCTTCTCCTTAACGTTGTACGTATAGCATTTGATAACCACTCAATATTTGTTGTTTGCCATAGTTAGGATATACAGTGGATGCTATGGAAATTAGGATTAGATAGCATGTAGGGTTATGTATGTATATATCTGCTTAATATACTTATGTATGTGTGTATATATGTATGTATATAACATACATGCATATTGCAAGCAGGCATGTCCCACAACAGCACGAAAGACTGTGACATAAGTTATTGTAATTGAACAATGCAAGTTACTGTCTTCGGATTCTTTGTGAACCTGCAAATTAAATGAAGGGAATATCAAACATCTTCGATTTATTATTATTATTATTATTATTATTATTATTATTATTATTATTTGAACAAACATTGGCCAATGGTTGTTTTTCTTTTCATTTGTTTTCTTTCTGCAATTAATAACAACGTGACCAATTAAGGAACATGTTATTTGATTCAGATACTGATGAGGAAGATGATGATTTTAGGAAATGTTACTTGGTTTTCTAACTTTTATCGTGAACCTACTGGATAAAAATTTCATTTACACTTGAGATAATAATATAAGCTTGCCCTGAAAGGTTATTAGCGAAACTCGCATGGAAAAGAGACAATTTCGAAATGTATAAGGTAGCAGTTTCCATGGGGATTACTCTGTCGTATACTGACAAAGAATGTGATTATAGGGGTAAGATCTATGAAGGAATGAATATTCAAATAAAATGATACTAAATTGGTTATTGTGAGTGCAGATGTGTTAACGACAACAAAAGGATGAGGTCAAATGTGAATTGGGCATAGTCAATAGATGGATAACCCAAGTTCTCCGGACCTCAGTTACATATGTCACGCGTGTCTTATATAAATGCCGAGAAATACATGGAGTAGGATGATGGTTTGTCATATTTGAATACAATGCATATGCGAGAGTTATTACCGATACATTCTAAAAATACAATACAATATACCTATAAATAGGATCTACTGGGTAATCTACATGTGTTATAAATAGGCCTCGCTCTGTGTTTTGGTTTTCAAAGCGCTCATATAAGAGATTTAAAACCGCAACCATCAATAATCTGTTTATCCCAATTAATATGTTTATGTTGCACTTCATGTCACGACCTTGTTCCTTCTCTACAGAACACGTTAATTTAAATATATTTTTCGTGAGAAACAACACAGAAAGATAGAGTGTATGCGAGTGGGTTTTTGTTTAGATAAAATAATCAACGACTAATATCCCTGCAATCGATTAGCCACTTTTCTTCATAGTTTTTGACAAACTAGATGAGTGGATCTTCTAGATCAGACGAACTGTCTGGTCATAAGTTGCACAGTCGCCCTTGGTTGAACAAGAATGCGGCAAGAACAAGAAAATACACGGACAAGGGACGAAATTCCTTCACAATGTACAATAGCATAACAGCCATTATCTCCCTTTTATCTGCAATTGTATGTCTTAAACCGATAATACTGTAGATAAATCCAAAGCAATAACATGAGGAAACAAGTAATTGCAGAATATTTTTTGTCTCCGGAAATGAATTATGGAAGGATGATGTTCCGAAATTAGCAACAGACTGTGCAGAGACTCAAGAAACACATGCGTATGTTATCCTAGCTTGTTTTCTCG
>JAECUM010036197.1:0-52338 GCA_016617855.1 Megalonaias nervosa
ATTTTTAAACATATTTTTACACATTCTCCATAAAAGAATAACATGTAAAACATTCATATGCATAATTATGTTTTACTTTCTTGATTAACCTGAAAAATTTAAACAAATTTTACTTAAATTTCATTCAAAAACCATGGCAGTAAAATTACCCTTTATATATGGCATGTCAGAGATATGAAAGTGCTGATATTCAGAGAGGTATACATATGCCACGACTGCAAGCAGAAAAGCCAAAGTCCTAAATTAGAAAATGATTAAAATGTCATGACATTCAACACATGCCTGCAAACATGATTTGTCTACATCAAGTGGTCACTACTGAATCATTCTAAAAGGTGGGGGTTGTTGAGGGGGTATTAGAAATATTTTTAAAATGTGCAACACAAGAATTGAAATGAAAATTTGATGCAATGGTCTAAACATCTATTACCTTCATATGATTAAAAATATTATAGTCTTTGACAAACTGCTATAATGTCGTGAAAGTGTAATCTGATCATCATTTCATCCATCCATCCATACATACATACATACATACATACATACACACAGAAGTCGATGCCAACAGTGGAGTTATCAGATAACCATTTTTATGCAGATAAATAAAATATGGTAAAGCTGTTTCCTTCAACAAGTAGGTTTAATTCTATATATTCAACAACTTGTACCTCGGCAATATTATTTTCTCTCTCTCACAAACACAACAGCCCACTAGCTTCTTTAATCAGAAATAATACATAAATTTCATTCAGTATAGCCAATAGGTCAAGGCACTTTTTGCCTGATATTTTTTTGTTATTCTGTTGTTATTGTGATTTTTATATCTATTTTTATATGAATAAATAAAGAACTATGGCTTTCTTGTTTCCTTCAATAACTTCAATTCTTTATATTCATCAACTTATAGCTCAGCAATATTTCTCTCTCTCTCTCTCTCTCACACACACACACACACACACGCGCACACACAAGCACAATACCTTCTTTAATCAGAAATAATACCCAGATTTTATTCATTCTGGCCAATAGGTCAAGACATTTGTTGCCTGAAAATTGTTGGGCCATTCTATTGTTACTGTTGTTCTTGTCATCATCATCTTCATTGCCATCCCTGGCAAAGTTCTTGCAGGTTATACACAAAAGTTTTCTTAGAGATATGAAATTTTGCTATGGATGTCTTTGTGAAATGCACATGCATAAAAGCATATTTTCCTCCACTTAAAACTTACCAAAATGCTGTGCATAAACTTGTGTTATTCAAGAAATAGGGCCAAATCATCGATAAACTTGTTTTGCAGTTACAAAATCTGAGCTCTTTCTACTATCTGTCTTCCCATCACTTTGCTCTATTTCAACAGCAAATTCTGTATCCAGCATGACTCCTGGGTTCTGTACCACATAAATGAAGATCACGCCCTTATCTTTGGCACAGTATTTCTCCCATGATAGCAACAGCAGCAGGCCTAGTTTTGCAGGTGGCAATAGGCATATAATTAAGCATGGGCATATTATCAGCTTAATACCAAAAAAAACATGTATGGCAAAGCAAATCCACCTAGGAAAATGTCACACCATGGGTAATGGTAGTGCAAGCCACTGCAGTATATACAGCTGCAGATCCTGTCTATATGCATACATCACTCAACAAAAATACTTGTGATACTTTGTACACCTGACAGTGTAAGTTGCTGATTTTCCAAGAAGATGAAACCTGGAAACTGCATAGATATTATGTCTCTGCCAACCAAAAAGATTCATTCTGGTTTTGCTTTTCCACTGCAGAGCAAAGAAAGTCTATTTGGTGACTGAATCTAGCGACTGCCATAATGATATGTATCCTGGTTCACAGAACAATAAATAAGCAATTGCACTGTTCATCCCGTCTTTGGTATTATTACTGATTAACCTTTGCCATTTTAACATCAATACAAGTGAGACGTGTAACATAAAAACATATAGTTCTTATGCAGTCTTTCATCTGGTTTCTTTTGCTCTTTAATAATTTAATGGTTGTTTTAGAATTCTACTTTCCATTAAAAATGCGAATAATTCAGGTTTTCTACTGGTTTTTGTGTTACATGTTTGGTTTAAGTGGTTTCTCCCCTGACAAAGACCTCAAATATCTCAAAACACTGAAAAATCATTTTGTAACTGCACAGTAGCCAGAGTGTGTGTGTGTGTGTGTGTGTGTGTGTGTGTGTGTGTACTTGTGATATAAGCTACTTTTACACACAGCAGAAACCTTATACATGATACATCTCATCAGATTCTTCACTGCAATTGATGACTAATTCACCAAACAGTGGTCATAAGAGGGGACATGTGACAGTATAGTTACATTATATTTAGATACAACATACAATGTGATTAGGTGGATGGAATCAACAGAAACAAACAACATAAAAAATGGTCATTTTACTATTAAGTTTCTTGGCAATTCTCCCAGTAGTTTAGGGAAAATAGCAATAACAAACCTTTGCTAATGGATAATGATGACAAATGAAAGGCCATCAGAAATCTAGTCTATAAGAATGGCAAAGAAATGCATTATTCATTCAAGTCATGGCCACAACATATGTTTACACTTGTCAACATTAATCCATATGGATCAGGAAAAAAAATTTTGGAAAAGCCAATCATTACCAACTGTGAACTTAAATGAATATACATACTTTCGAGATAACACCATTTCACTTAATTCCCTCTTTCCAAAAAAGTTCCTAACTACTCTGACAAGGCAAACCAACTTTCTGCCATAAAAGGTTTTCTGCCAGATACTAAGCATGTGATAGAAATGTCATCCAATTTTTAGGAAGGTGTACTGATTTGTAAAGTTTCATGTGGATCTGTCATCCCCAATGTTTAAAAGTGGGCATTCTTTGCTGTAGTTTGAAGATCCTGTTGACAAGAAAGAAAGCACTTTTAACATATATTTTATTATTAATTCAGTGTCCTCTATTTTGCTATTGTTAGTTCTGTGAGCATGTCTCTTCTCTTTACTGGCAAAGTAACACTTTCACTTCTTGGTTAATTTTATTTATTTCTATTTATATTAAACAATAAGAATAAGAATAAGAGATCTTTATTTCAGACTACATAGTCCATACATCTAAATTAAAAACGGATATAAAGTAAAACATTGTAAACATAAAAGAACATATATATGCACAAGTATACAACTTATTCTGACCTTTCGTTTTCCTTATTTATAGAATGAGATAAGAATTATAAGAAATAGCAACTTTATAGGGTTTTTATTATTCCAGGATATTTGCGTTTCAAGCAAAATGAATTATGATGTATGCCAATATTGGTCTCGGAATTAAGTGACAGTAAAAACTGCTGAAACATAATGCAATCAAAGCTTTCAAAATGTACATAATACCATCAATAATTGATCATTGGTTCACAACAAAAGAAATTCAGCCCAGAAATCATACAAACTGAAAGGCTGTCACAACGCGCCAACGGTGGATTTTTTTTTTTACTCCGCCATCATCCAAAACGAACTTCGTCTACTTGAACATCAAGATGATGTTCAGAGGCTAAGACCTTTAGTATTGTTATAGTCTGTCGTTAGCCGTCCTGTTCAAATCTTATGTGCGTTTGACATCGGAAAAATACTACAAATAAAGCAAATAGTCATCCATTAAAACAATAAATTCGAGAACCGTTGGTGTAATTTGTGTTCATACTTACTTCTCACAGATGTACGTCTTTCCTTCCAGGAAAGTAGAAACTGAAAGTGTGCATTCATTTCAAGGGAGGTAAGTCCTAAAAACTTATTATTTTTTTTTTCTTTTTAATTCCTTTATTTTATTTATTTATTTATTTATTTATTATTCTTTTTTAAATTCAGTAATAGAACTATCACCAAAACGATCAGTTTTTTTGTACAATAATGCCATATGACAGGTGACACACATTAGATCTGATATTTACTGTTTAACTTGCTGACAACCCTTTCGTTCCTGAAACAAGATCGAAACCACCATGTATTTCTTCATGTTCTGTCACAAGTACAACAGACAACGAACTGAGTTGATGAGAAAATTACTTTCACTGTCATATACAGTTATTATCTTAGATTTACTGCTTTGGGGAAAGGGCGATGCAAATGAAAAAAAAAACAAACTATAATTTTACCTGGCGTATGCAAATATATAACCGCTACCGGACGATTTCAGTGAAGAACTAACCTACCTTGAGGCCCACAATCATTTTTCATTATTATTTTGCTATGTTCAGTATGTTGTAATACTTGTGTTATGAGAGGAGAAGGTTAGTTTGTTAGAACCTATGCCCAATCCCATTGCATCCTATTGTGACAATAAAATATGTTTAAACACATTAGACATGTAGCCAAAGAAAAGTATCTTTTTCATATCGACAGCTTATGCTTGTGTAGTCTGAGTTTCGTATGACCCTTGCCACCCAATATTTGATGTTTGGACATATATGTTGGGGTAAATGTCCAAATATGAAAAATGGGGTGGCAAAGGTCAGAGGAAACTCGGACTAATGTTTATGTTAGCGTTGTTGTTTATCTGTCATTGACTAATGTACTGATCATGTAGCCTAGTCACGTGTTAGCTCCTGTCTTTTTAAGTATGGCATAAGCTGCATCGCAGTATGCTTTTTAATCTTAATTTGGTGCTTCTGAATTTATTCTAAATTTCATTTGTGACCAATAATTTGATTTTGTGAAGAAAACAATAAATTGTTTTCTAATTTATCCAGATACTAAAATCATTTTTACTCACTGACTTATAAAATACTTTGCTTGCTCATGTCTCAAGTCATGCGTTGTGTGTTTGTCCAGTTTATATTTATGTATTGTGGTGTGTTTAGATCATGGGTGCCCTCACGTTCGGGCAAGGGGTGGGGCAACGGCAAAACGGCAACACTCACTCTATATTTAATATGATGAATGAAGCGTACCTTATGAAGAGCCAAGATGGAGAGAAGAAGTACATACCATTCTTTTCTTTATGCAATTTTGAATACAGTGAATCGTTATGATATTTTAAAAAACACGAGACACGCAGACTGGTAATGATTGAGTAGTATGTCTGTTCTTAAGAGAACCGGATGGCCAATAGAAGGGCTTTAAGAAAGACCGAAAATCCTGAATGGCCCTTTTCGCAGATCGCCTGTGTCTGTTGGAAACGACACACTACTCAAAGGATTCCATGTGAAATAAAAACTAAATCCCTCCATTACATAATGTGTACTAACAAAAAAAAAAGAAACTAAGGCAATGAGACACTTTTTGTATTTTCTTGTAACTAAAAATCACAAGAAAATTCCAAAACAAATCACAAAAGTCCATTTTGGCTTCTTTTACTGGCTTTACTTGTTTAATTTCTTCACTGACTTGGGTTTTTATGCTGTTTCTTCTGTTTTTCTTGCTTTACATTTCGTTGCTGGGATGGGGTTTTCATCTGTTTCTCTTTCTTCTGAAATGTCTTCCTACTTCGCTTTTATTTTCACTTTCTTGGGACACTCTGTAGACCAGTTTCATTTTCTTTACAATTATGACAGGTGTCGTTATGTTTGTCTCTGTTTTATCTACTTTGATTTTTTGGGACATTCTGGAGTCCAATGTAATTTCCCTTGACAAAAATAACTTGAATTTTATCTCGAGAGAAGTAGTCTGGAGCTTCTCCAGAAGTTATATTGGATGTGTATTTTCGAATGCCTCTTTGCACATCTCTGATCGAAAGTGTTAACTGTTGTGGCTCTTCCATCTTCACCGATTAGAATTTCATGAGTGTATCCTGTAGTATAGGTGGGATGTCCATGACGACAGAAGTCGTGTTATGGCTGTCTTATAACGTGTTCGTAAAAGAGTCTTGTCACAAAATACATTCTGTTTTCAGGCTTTTCAATTTGTGCCTTTGTAGTGCGTCAAAATAAGCACATTCGCCCTTAAAGTTTCTGAGTCGGTTGAGTCGAGATACATTCAGCAAAATCAGGAAGAGTACGAGAACCATGAAATATCTTTTCAAGTCCTCCAGGAATCACGCTACAATTTTCAAAGTGATGAAATAAAGGTTCTGGAATGCACTTTTCCCAGGAGCGATGAGCCATGCAAAAGTTGGGAATACAAACTCCTGTCTCTACAGAACACTCAGATTTAAAATACAAAATCTACATTATGGTCCCGTTTCGTTTTCTTTCTCTGGTCGTCAGTCAGTACTTCTTCGAGTTAGTTGTCATATCCTGGGACATAACACCGATGATCCAACTCATCTACTTGGCCACAGAAACGATATCGTTTCCTCCCTGCACAAACGTGAAGCTTTTTTATTGGTACGAACATGCTGTCTGCAAGCTCTAGTGCAGGTATATCCAGTTATTATTCTACTTTTAATCTTTATAAAATAAATGGAAATGATAAAATCATTAAACCTGATTAAAGTGAATAATAATGCAAAGCACGCGAACAAAAGATTTTATTAAAGCGCAATACACCCAACTTACACAACACATAGCAATCCAAATTATTATCTTTCCAAATAAACCTGTGAATTGAATTGCTGAATTGATGGAGAGTAGAACAAAAACACTTATGGCCTTAACTTGAAATATAATGAAAAAAAAATGTCCATAGCTTTATCATTAGGGGTCTGTATCCCCTCTAACCGGAAATGTAATGTTAGAGCTACAAACACTGACCAATGCAAGCAACATCACTTTCATTGTATATACCTATGCGCGTTTCTTCGAGGTACCAAGTGCTGAAGAGTTTAAGTGTAGTATAATATCACTAAACTGAAGACTTTGTGTAGGGGTGCTCTCGCAGTTTATATTTCTTATGCTCGGAGTAACAGTATAACTACTGCTGTTGCTGTAGCAAATATTCTTCCACAGGAAGATGACTTCATTTTCGCTTTGTGTGATTTGTTTTCTTTTTCGCAAGAAATTTTACTGGAAGTACCACCATCACCACCTACGCCATCATTACTAGTCTATGATGATTTCAGAAAGAAATAGAAGGAATAGTTATGGACTTTTGCAGCGCCAAACAGAAGAACAGAAATTTGCTCAACAACAAGAATAGGAAATAAGAAAGCAATAAGAGGAAAAAGGGTAACGTTTGAATAGTGAACAAAAAGAAGAAAGTGAAAACAAAGCTGTTAGTGTGTTTCAAAACATTCTGACAGAGTTAAAATACTTGAAAAAAGGTTTCAAACGTCTTTGGAGAAACCTAAGAGAAAGAGACATACACTTACACTTTCCATTACATAGATTTTAACAGCAGTGGCAACCATTACCGTTAGCGTTACCACAGCAGGAGTAGAACTTGGACTTGGAAAAGGTGACCGGCAATTGTAGTTGATGTTGTTAAATCTATATGTTTGTTTACAACCCCAACGGCCCTTCTAAAGGCCACCCGACTCTCTTAGAAACAAGGATATATAAATCATTGCCAATCTATGTGTTTTATGTTTGTGTATGTACAAGATTTTGCATGAAGAAAGGAAACCAAAACTCCTTTCTCCTTTTTTGTGATAGTATGTAATATTACTATGGGCATGATGTTTGTAAGCACCACAACCCGTGCTTGTATAAAAGTAAACATAACGAATATATTTTCTTGACAAGTACAAAGAGCTCCATTTACGATGCATAACTTCGAAGAAATATGTGTATTATGTATCATTTTACTGTTTGCAGTAGGTCGCATTTTAGTGAAGAAACAGACTTTTACTGTTTGCAGCAGCATACAATTTCGTGAAGAAAATGACTTTTTAGTTTTCTAGTAGCAAGTTCTTTAGTAAAGAAACTGACTTTTGCTGTTGAAACAGCACACAGTTTAATGGAAAAAAAAACTGACTACAGTACTATATTGCTGTTCCAGTAGCACCCATTTTAGTCAAGAAACTGATTCTTACTGTTGGAGCAGTGTACAAGTTTAGTTAAGAAACTGATTTTTAATATTCCAGTAGCACAAACTTCAGTTTTTAAAACAAGGTTACTTCAACTGATACAACAGTACACATTTTTATGAAGAAATTGTCTTTTGCTGTTGTAGTAGCATACAATTTAGTGAACAAAACTGAGTTAAACGTTTGCAGTTGCACATAATTTACTTTTTAAAAAAATTATTACTGTTCCAGTAGCACACGTTTTAGTAAAGAATGTGGCATACATATCAGTGAGATAAATGTTGCTTTATTGCTGCACTAGCATGCACTTTAGTAAAGAAGCTGACTTTGTTGCAGTAGCATTCATTTTAGTGAAATGAAATGGTTTTTATAATTGCAGTAGCACATAATTAAAGTATACACCAGCACACAGTTCAGCGAAAAAAATATCTTTTACTGCTGCAGTAGTTCAAAATTTAATGAGGAATAAACTGACTATTACTGTTAGGTAACATCCATTTTAGGGACAAATCTGGTTTTAACCATTGCAGTAGCATACAGTTTAGTAAAGGAATTGACATTTACTGTTGCAATAGCATACCATTTTTTGAAGAAAGAAAAGACTTCTACTGCTGCAGTAACATCCATTTCAGTGTTGCAGTAGCACACAATTTGGTGCAAACAACCGACTTTTACTGCTAACAATAGCACACATTTTAGTGAAAAACTGACGTTTACTGTTGCAGTAGCACATATTTTAAAGCGAGGAAAACAAGTTGTAATTTTACTGTTCCTGAAATATACATTTTAGTACAGAAACTGACTTTTACTCTTCTAGTTGAAATAATAGATAACTTAATGTTGGAAAGTAGGCGACTGAGTGTTCGATAGTAGATAATTTGGTGTTGGTTCTCCAGAACGGCGTATTGGTTAGTTTTCACATTGCGTTTCCAGTTAAAGGTCACGGAGACCAATAATGTTGAATATATGGACATTTTAAAAACAAAAAAAAAAAACAAAACATTTCACGTTAGAGACCATAAAGACCCATGATGATAAACCTATGGACATTGTTAACATTATATTTTACTTTGAGACCATAAGCGTGCTTGTTCTTCTCCCCCATTCTGTTGAATTGATATGATGTATAACTTGGATTGTTTTATGTTAAGTACGTTAGTGTGTTGCGCTAGTTAGGTTAGTAACTGAGCCTTTGGTAATCATGCTCTGCATTATCATTCGTTTTAGTCAGGTTTAATGATTTTATCATCTCCATTTATTTTAGTAAGATTTAAAGTAGAATGATAGCTGGATATACCTGCACTAGAACTTGCGGGCAGCGTGTTCGTACCAATAACAATAAGCTTCACGTCTGTGGCCAAGTCGTTGACTTAGATCATCAGTGTTCCAAGCTATGATAACGAACTCGAAGACGTATTGAGTAACAACCAGAACAAGGAAAAGAAACAGGACCAGTGTGTGGATTTCATTTTTTGAATTTGGATGTTCTCAAGAGACTCATCGCGCTTGCGACAAATGCATTTGGAAACCTTTATTTCATCACTTCCAAATTGTAACGTGATTCCAGGAGGATGTGAAAAGATATGTCGTGGCTCTCGTACTCTTTCTGATATTGCTGAGCTTATTTTAGTCCCAACCGACTCAGAAAATTTTGGGGTGTAGGTGATTTTTCTTAACGCTCTAAAAAGACAAGATTGATCATGTTGAAGACAGAAAGTAGTTTGTGACAACATTCTTCTTCGAACACTTGTTCATGTCACGACTTCTGTCATCATAGAGACCCCTCTACCTTAGAGTATACTCTCGTGCAGTTTGTTTTTTTTTTAATCTATGAAGATGAAAGAGCTATAACAGACGACACTTTTGGTCAGAGATTTACAAGAAGTCATTCGAAAGTAAATTTCCAACAAGACGTCTGGAGAAACTCCAGACTACTTTTCTGGAGACAAAAGTTGAGATACTTGTTTTTTCTCTGAGGAGAAATGACATTGGATTCCAGAATGTCCACAATGTCAAAAAGTACTTCTCAGATAGGAAAAGAGAGAGGCAAACATTGCAATATTTGTGTGTCTGACGTCTGTGTATGTCATAATGAGATACCGTAGCAAAATGATTACGTAAAGAAACAAAATTGTTAAACCGTTGTGTTTCTAATTATCTCCATCCTTTATCGTCATATTGCACATTTCACTAAGCATATCAACTCCAGGGAATATTTTTGGCTGTTTTCAAAAACTCGATAAAATGTTGTGACCTTACCAAAAAAATCTTAACTTCATACAGGCTAATTTCGTTATGTATAAAACATACAAAATGACTCTGGTTTCAAAAACAGTTCATATATAATATGTTCACTCCTTCTCTTAAACCTAAAAGGAGAAATATATTTTCACTCCTTGTGTTCAACCTAAAACGAGAAATATATTTTCACTCCTTGTCTTAAATATAAAACGAGAAATATAACATAATGTAAGCAAAGAGCAAGACCAACGTTGGCTGACAGAATTTGTAAAATTTTTAACAAAAATGAAAGAACCAAATCTGACTCCTGTTAAATTCTGCATGACAGTGTAAGAACATGTTTCCGGTGTCATCAGCACTATTTTCACATCGAACCCTTAAAGGGTCTGTCAGTTTACTAAATCTATTACGGTGACATATCGTGAAACACAACTGATGAATACAAATTTGCCAGATTTAACATTGAATGTTTTTTCATATACAGGTTGAAAGTAGCCGTTTTAGAACATTACAACTCAGACTGAAAAATATAAGAAATACAGTATAACAGTCATATTCCACGAAATTCAGTCATGTACGATTACAAGATGGTTAGGATTCCAGTTGTAAGTGGATAATATTGTATGTATTTTCTTGATCAACGCAGTCGTGAGATTCAGTTCGAATATGCACTCACGCATAAGATGAATTCCTGCATGTGAAGAAATTTTAATAAGAAACAGTTCTTAAAAAAGGAAGAAAAATAGACTTTTGTGATGAATTTTTTAACTGTCATTGTGATTTGTATTCATGAGAATATCAAAACATAGAACCGTCTATATGTCTATATTATTTTAATGAAAAATATGAATAACATATTCAAACAAAAATCTCTCCTATTCGATGCGTAACGTCTCTATATAGTAACCACTATACCTATAAGTACTTCCCTTCTGACCTTTGATAATTCTCCCTCTTCCTTTGTTTTTTGATGTTTAAGTAAGAGGGGCTGATTTTTTTAAAGTGATGTTTTATTTTGAACGCGGATGCTGGGGAACGTATAGGGGGATTTTATTGTATGTTCTTCACAAGGGATCACATGGTGTTAGGGGGATACGGAAGGTAGTTTTATTTATACGGAATTTAAATTTTATTTACCCCTTATGTTACATCCTAGCCTACATGATGGGTGGGTGGGTAAATAACGGTTACTCCTAATGGCGGTTAAATAGTAAGTGTTGTTTTAACAACAGGTACCCATTCATGTTATTTCAACTGCGTATTGTCAATTTCCTCGAATAAGGACCCCTAATCCCACCTCTTTATTTATTAGTGTTTAGTGTGATCAGGGCTTTTTTTTTCAGAACAAAATATCTATTTGGAAAAATGCTGTTGCTTGGGTTTAATGAAGGGACGGCTTATGCCTTCTTTTTTGTCATATTTTTTTAATCCAAACTGAAAAAAAATGGAAGGAACAATAAACAACCTGGCAAAACAACATTAGCAGCATCACAAGAAAGATCTCAACTTCAGCACACCAAATTCTGCATTCACTTAACAACGTAGGAAAATAACTGTAGTCTCAACAATATTTTTCTCTCGGCGCATTTGGTAAGCCGAGGTCAAGTCAGTGTAGAGTTGGCAAATTTATAACATTTTGTTGCCAAAACTAATGAATCAAAATTTGTTGGCATTACAATACGTAGAAATATTTAGCGCGAATCTTAAATTTATGGTAACGAAAATTCTAAACACCGCCCCCACCGGGCGTCATACATTGTCTAAAAAGGACAAAACTGTAGACATTTCCAACATGTTATTTCCCCTTGTCGCTATAAACCCACAAGATGGCGGCCTAATATTAATTTCCCGTTTGACGCTATTATTCACAGACACCACGTTTAGCATAGGATTCCCCACTGTCACCAAAGTGTCCCATAATTTTCAACCTATTGAGATTTTTTAAACATAGGATCTCTACTGTTGACGCTATAAACCCACAAGATGGAAGCCTAATGTTGATCTCCTATTTTAGACCTTCTAATCCACACACGGTTTTTAACACAGGCTTTCCCATTTTCGACAAGTCTCCCCTCAAGTACAGCTAAAAATGTTCTTTTTTAAAAATGGTGACCGACCGCGAATTTCCCTCATGCTCCAGAATCCGCAGACCCTTTTTACCATAGGATTCCCATTTGAGTCTCAAATGTCCCACTATCGCACTCTTATACTTCTCGCTAACATGTTTAGCCCCAATCCCCTTCTCATATTTCTGGACCGCGACTGTTTCAGAATGAGATGGGGAAGGGACCGACTAAGTGTACATATAAATTTTCACAGCCACTTATTTATTATTATATTAATCAGATTCTGAGCTCAGTTATTCAGCAAAATGTCTCTGCATGATATACATTTCGAATATCAACTTTACCTTTCCCAACATTTATTGATAAATTTGATAAATTTGATGCTGGAATACTCCGATTTCATATCATAAATTCCATCTGCATGATTCCATGTGCAAAGTTTTATATAGGTCAAGATCCCAATTTTATAAGTTTAGTTCTAGATTTCTTCTTTGCATTCTCGCAGTTATTTTGATGACATTTATTAATTACTGTAACAGGAAATAATAACCCGGAGAATTCAATGTTGCACGGTTGTTACGACTATTTGGTCTTAAACTATGAAACAGAAAGGAAGTGAAACCAACAATTTAAGCAAAATTAACAAACAATTTATTTCTTTAGGTTACAAAGTAAAACTTTAAAAGCAAATTACAGTATTAAAAATTTAAATCCAAATTAATCCGAAATGTCATATTCCAAGCCAAAAAGTACAGAATGTTCTGAATTAATTCCAATAGTCTTGAATGTCATGATGTATCAAGATGTTATAATCCTAAATGTCTTTGAATGAGTCCTCAGTACTCCCAAAGTAGTGTTTTAGTCCAAAAAGTAATTGGGCAGCTTGTAATTCTAATGAATAATTTGAATAAATAATCCATCACAAATTATATCTGAACAGAACTATAGGCCATTCCACAGACTGATCATAAAACAGGAATGAGGAATTGTTTACCTAGTCTCCTTTTGTATACAGTCACCTGACCCATGACGCAACATAATGTTTTGGAAAACTAATGATTTCTAATGGAAAATATCATCAAATTGTAAACATGTTTATGCTTTCAACTTAAATTTTAAAAAGCGTCTTGTTTACAACTTATAATTATGACAGAAGTCAGGTAAGCAAACATGACAAAGCTCAAGTACACAATATAAATTAAATATACATGACACCTACCCTCATAAAGAAAAATTGATGAAGCTCCATTTGTAGATGACCTTGATGGATTTATTAATAATCTGGTAGTATATGATGATGTGATGCTGGACAAAAAATCAAATCCAGCTCGGATATTTTCTTGAGGCAGGCACAAAAATACAGATGTGATTTATGTTACTCAGCGATATACACAAATACCTAAAGTGATCAGAGCTAACTGCAATCTTTTAGTTATGTTTAATGGAATTGATACACATACTCTGTGAAACATTCATCAGACTTGGTGTTCAGGGGACATGGATATGATTAAATTCAGAAACTTTTCAAAAGCTCAAGCAACCCCACATGTATTTATCACGATAAATTTACATGATCCTTGGTCGTGATGTCATACAGGTCTCGATAAAATTTTTGGTTGAGAGACACAGCTGCAGAGAGGGTGACAACAAACATTGAGTGCCCAGTTGGGTAAATGAGCATGCATACAAAACAAAAACATAAGTGTCAAAAATGAGCTAACCCAATCAAAAAAGTCTTGGTTGGTTAGAGGCTTCAGTTTGACATTATTGACCTTGTGTTTTCATTTTTGTAGGAAGCTTTATTTTTGTGAAATAACCCTCCTAAAAAAGCTGTAGGATTCGCCTTCCCAGCTGCTGTAACACCATCTAGCACTGGCACAATGCACAAATGCAGAACTCAATCCCTAAATGTAACCAACATGTTCAAACATTCATATTAGCATGGCCATTGTACCGTAAGTTTGATGATCTCATAGCTAAACAGATGCAAAATATCATTCTATATGCTGAAACGATTCAACAAGATCTTTGTGAAAGCTTATCAGTATCATCTAGCCTTTGGTCAGTGCAAAGTTGAATTGTAATAACACTGCATCATCCATTACTGAGGGTATCAAAAAGACTATCTATTTAAGATGGTAGTCCACTGTGCCATGGATTTTAAATAAGAAACTTTATTTTAAAATAAATTTATTTAATATCTGTGTGATTGTGAGTGTACATATCTTTGTGTGATGATGATAGCTAACAATGCTAGGCGACAATTTAATTTTAGTGAGTGGCTGGACTTTTTTAGAAAAAAGTTTAGGCTGCAAATAACTGAAAAAAATATTCTTGCTCTGATTTGTAAGAAAATAAAACTAATTAAATCTTTATATTAGTTTAAAAAATAAAAAATTTTAGGTATAAGAAACAATACCCTTGTTTGAAAGAAAATCCACTGAAATGGTCAGTCCCTAATTTTATCAACTATTTTCAGTCTGAAAGTGTATTAAATGTTTCAAAGTGAACATATTTATTTTCTTTGATTAAAAGTTTGAATTTCCAGTCATTTTCTATAAGCTTTTATGTGTAGATAAACTTGTTCCCAATTGTAAAACATCACTTTTTGCAGTTGTACACACTGAACTACCCCCTCACCCATGCCCACATCTCAAAACACTCTTTTTCAGTCTCAAAAATCTCTGCAAGGCTATCTGGGAGGTTCACAACTATCTTGGTAAAATTTTAGCATGATTCTGGGATTGCAACAAACATTCCAAGATATTTTGATCCTACGGCTGTTATTATGCTGAAATTCCAAGGACAGTACTGTGGTGCACATATTTATGCTGCAACTAAACAGCAAAACCATAAATATGGCACTGAAATATTTGTCTAATGTCGGACTGACCAGCTCTTATCATTAAAGTAACTCAATTGCCTCATTAGAATTCAGAGGTACTGTAAATACAGTATTTCTGTTTTATTTGCTGGAAGCAGTCTTTATAGTGGATAAAACCTTACAAGTCCTTTCACTGGGAATTTACAGTACTTAAATTCTAAACATTGACAAAATATGAAAATTCAGTTGGACTAATACACAAAATCAAGCATCTACAATGTGTACTTATGACAAAATTTTGTGGTTTCCAGTCCTATCTAGAAAAATCAAGTCTAAGATTTTGACTTCAGACTATTAGTTTCATGGTCTCCAGTCCTATTTTCAAAATTCAAGTATATAAATTTGGACTTGAGACAGTAGTCACCAGTCCCATCTTTAAAATCAAGTGTGTAAAAATTGAACTTGAGACAGAAGTTTTATGGTCTCCTATTTTCAAAAATCATGTGTTTAAAATTTGGACTTGAGACCATCAGTCACCTGTCCAATCTTCAAAAATCAAGCATCTAAAATTTAGACTTGAGACTGCCAGTCTCCAGTCCTATCTTCAAATATCAAATGTGCAAAATTTAGACTTCAGACTGTAAGTCTCCAGTACTATCTTCAAAATTAAAGCACATAAATATTGTCTCTGTATTACTGTATCAGTATTGTCAAAAGAACAAATGACTATGCAAAAATTAATCTTTATTCAGTGAAATATTACTGATTACATTAAAAGAAATAGAATTATCTATATAAGCAACAAATATGGCACAATTCAAAGAAACCTAATCAAAGCCTGTATACAGTTCATTAAAGTTTGAAAATACAAGTTTACAAGTAATGTACCTTATTAACTCTGTATTTAGATTAATTGTTTGGTTGCAATCATTGTGATTTTGAATGGTCAATCTAAAAAGGGTGCAGAACAACCCAACACAACAAATACAAAACAAAACAAAATAAAAACAATGTCAACTCTGTATAATATAATTACATAGTGTCAGTTTGTAGTGGTATCTTATGTTGACAAATAAAACTGAGTTGGTGTCAACATGAACAGGAGACGCCTTTTCAGATCTCTAAGTTAACTGAGTTAATTCCTACAGATGCACAAATGGAACGTCTCTTATAACACTAATAATCTCATGGGAATAAAGATTTACTTTTTACAATAATAGAGAAAGCACAGCCAAAGATGAAAGCTACCATAACTATATCAGAGTGAGGTCAAGATTCTCTAGCCATATCTATGGCAGGAATCATTATACTTGGTGGATAGCTTCCTCTTCAGCAAGATTAACATCCCTGGAAAAATGTCTCTATTCTTGTTCGAACCGTCCATTTGACAGGAAAAGCAATTTTTCACTTACCAAAAGAAATGTTAACAAATATAATTCTACCTTTTCAGGTCTTTGATTACATGATAATTATATGATAATTATATAATTTCTTTTAAGACATATAAACTTTAAATTAAATTATTATAAGAAATCAATTCCTGTTGTAGATTTCTCACTGACAGATTATCCATAACATGGCAGACAATAATATGAAGGGACGTTATTATAAAATTGTACCAAGACAAAATGGCAAAATACTTTGCAAAACTAAGAAACAAGGACCAAGAAAACATAAGAACTGAAGTGTGACAATACTAGCACAAAAACTATGTATGTGTGGCATGACTCATTTTTCTTCTCCATTCACCCAATATTCTCAGAATTGTGCAATATTTCTCCATACTGCACTGCTTCATGCTGAATTACACAGGTGCCAAAAAATAATTATGGTTCAACAAAATGTTGCAATTTTCAATAATCCCGTACTGCATTAGCAAATGATGTTTGATTGCTGTGTTAAAGAGCATTACTGTTTGTGATGTGTACATGCCTCAAAAACAGGCATCTGTTGTTAAATGATCATTATCATTTTTCTTCATGTAAGACATGGGCAGCAGTATGGTTATGTAAATCAAATATTACAATTTTATTTTAAATATGACGGCAAATTTCTAGTATAAAAAGACAACAATGTTGCAAACAGGAAAAGAAGACAATGATATCACAAACTGTAAAAGAGATTATCATAAGCAATAAAAAGACAATGGTATCACAAACAATACCAAGGCCAATGATATCATGATCTGTAAAAAGACAACAAAAACACAAACAATACTAACTGAACAACCCTCCAAGCATCAATAAGTTAAATTTAATATTTACTGAAAATATCGATAAATATAATCATATAAATAATGCAACTGTTTAAAATATTGAAGCAATTGGCCAATTGTGATGACATTTACATGCTAAGATAGTGTATAAGTCTTCAGCAAGAAATGCACAATGCACAAAACAAAGTTATAACAGTGTAAAGTATGTTTGTAATTGATCTAAAACAAAGGCAGATACAAATAATCTCTTTCTGCATTATGAATGAAAAATCTTTCAAATATTTGTATCATGTAACAATTTTCAAAACTGATGCAAATTTAGGAGATACAGGCAAACAGATCAACAAATCTTTTGATACAGACCTAAGTTAATGAATTTAAAAAAGTTTCATTCACTTTTATTTATTATTGGTCATGGTGGTGATTTAAAAATAATTATAAGTCAAACAGTCTTTATTATTTACAGCTTATTTTTAAGTAAAATATTTGTAAAATTAATGGGACTCAAAGATACTAGACTGCATACCAAATAAATATTTTGTACATTTATGACGAAGAATGTGGAAACATTTGGTGTAACAAATTTATTTACAAAGATCTTATTTAATTTAAAACTTTAGTATCTCAAAATAAGATGATTTCATAAATAGGATTTTCATATGAAAAATGGATAAAGTTACTGGTTACATTTGTAGTTCTTCTTTCTATACAAAAATTCCTCAAGAGAAGTTATTTGTGATATAAAATACTTATAAATTTTGCATGAAAAAAGAATTACTATATTGCAATCTTTTGTACACAATGTCATAGTTATGATATATAAAATTCTGTTTCCATGTAAGAACAAACAAGGATTACTAAGAAACAATACAATAAAATGTCCATTATCCATACCTACCGATCACACAGATTGACTTTTGTTCCATAACGCAGATTATTGTGCATACAATTACCAGTAATACAGTCAACCAATTATCCAGAAAAAAATCTCTGTCTCCCAGTAAATCTGAATAATCAACATCGTACTGTAACACTTATTGCTTGGAATAATCAGCTGTTGAACCTTTTATTTAGATATTTAAAAAATACCTTATTTGAACAAAAGAGCTAGAAATATGTCAGTGCTCCAAGATCTGATAGCCTGATGCCCGGGGCCCCTTTAATTTCAGATCGGGCCCATCCTGTATTCTAAGAGAGGTGCCCGCTGGGCTTGTTGACAAAAACAAATCAATTTTGCCAAAGAAAGCTTTGATCACACTGATGAAATGCAGAAATGTAATTTCAAGATGTTGACATAACTTGCCATAACGTGGTGCAATCTGATTAAGATCAGATCACCATTGTCCTAGGTGAAGTGGAGATCTGATTTCAATCAAACTGTAACATGACATATCAAGCTAATACACGATTCTGTAATACTCCCAAACCCCTGACATAGTCACACTTTAAGAAAACACAGTTGACTGTAATCTTCAAAATAGAAAAAAAAAAACCCACCACTTTCAGTATATGCCTATTACATAATAAATAATAATAATAATAATAAAGACTTTATTTAGAGAAGGTAACTCAATTAGTTACAGAACTAATCTACCTTGAGGCCTTCTATCTGTTATGTACAATATATACAGTATATACAACATGATGTGAAGAATCTGGCTTGACACTAAATAATTAAGTGATTTTAAAAGTCAAAGTATCAAGCCTGAAACACATGCACAGGCATCTGTGAATACATAACATAAACATATATAAAATATCATCCTGCATTGAAAAATTCAACTGTGAAAATGATGAAAAATTATAGAAAAATTATAGAAAAGCAGGCGGTATTTATTGTACTAGAGCTGTTCAATTTTTCATGATTTCATCCATTTGAGACATTGATTATGAAAAGAACAAATGCTAGGAGCCTGCCTTATGTCACTGGGAATGTTGTTACATACCAGTGGACCAGTATATTAAAAACTTTTTTTAAACAATTCCTTCTTTGGCCTTGGTATAATTAACTTTTGCTTCTTATGGACCTTAGGTTTGGAGCACCATCAGTATCTCTTTGGTGAAAGATATTGCTTAGATAGACAGGAATGGCTTTTCTGGAAACTTTATACATCAGTTTGGCCTTTCTAAGAAATATTCTTTCATATATTGTTAAAACCTTTATATTATTCATTGCATCCTGGAAATTGTCAATACATTGATCTAGAATTAAATGGCAAGCCCTCTTTTGGAGTCTTAAAAGTGTTGTTATGTTTGAATTAGATGCATTACCCCAAATTACATTACAATAGTCCAGATATGGCTGAATATAACTTTTATAAAAGATGACCCTATACTGAAGAGAAATGTATGTTTTGATTTTCCTCAGTAGCCAAAGATAAGAATTAACCTTTTTTGAAACGTGTTTAATGTGAATAGACCAAGTAAGATTGTTATCTGCGAATACACCAAGAATTTTAACCTGAGAGGTCATATTGAGGCTCACATTGTCAAACAGAACCTGGAGTTTGTCACTATCTAGCCTTGCCCGTGTTTGTAACTAGTAGGGCTTTCATTTTTTCTGTATTTATGATCATACTGTTTTCCTTGCACCATACCTGAAGTTTGTTGAGAGCATCTTGTAAGTTATTTTCAAGTACTGTTTTGGTTTTACCCATCTCAGACAGTGTAGTATCATCTGCATAGAGGTCAGTGGAAGAAATTGAAGTTCCAATCTTGAGAGGTAAGTTGTTGATAAAAAGAATGAATAACAGAGGTCCAAGGATACAGCCCTGTGGTACTCCACAATTAATATTTTTACTTTCAGATAGTTGACCATTTAAAGATACTTTTTGCACTCTATCGGTTAAGTAAGAAGTAAACCAGTTTAGGGAGTTTTCACTGCATTGATAGATTTTTAGTTTTTCAAGCAAAATTTCATGGTCTACAAGATCAAAAGCTTTATGAAAATCAACCATAATAGTGCCTACCATTTCTCCTTGAAATAAATGCTTTCAGCCATTTATCAATCAAAGATACAAGTGCAGTTTCACAGGAGTGATTCTGTCAAAAGCCAGACTGATTATCATGAATAAGATCATAAGTGTTCAAATAGTTGAGAAAAGAATCATGTACATGTTTTTCTAGTAATTTGGAGAGACAAGGAAGGATTACATGTAGCACATGTAAACAGTAAACAGTCATAATTGGAGCTGATGTAAAACTAACCTTTGGGCAGTCTAAATAGCAGCAATTAAAAGGCAAAGAGGCCAGGTATAAACCACCATTTCACATAATTATTTAATTGGCAGACAATAGCTAGTGAGATGAATTTGAAGACTGCAGTGAGTGAGTCCATTTTGCTAATTTGAAAAGGTATGATCAGGACATGGAACAACCCAAAATAGGTACACCTCTCTCTCGATAACTCGCGCACATTGGGGTCCAAAAACACTGACTGCACTATAAGCAAGGGCACAAGTTACTGAAGGACCTAAAAAAAACCCCCACTAGACATCCAGAAAACCGCGGGGTGGGGGTGGAGTGGGGGAACTGGGCTGTTTAATGGCTGAATCCTTGTTTTATAATCAAGTCGAGAAAAACTGTCAATAAATCGCTTTTTCTTATGAAGTTGTTCGTTATTATCTATATATCACATTTATTTTTGATAATGTCCAACATCTGAAACATCGATAACATGATTGCAACTGGTTTCAACAACCAAACACGATACGCGAAAACATTCATGTATTACGTCATGGCTTTTTGTTTTGTTGATTAGACTGGTTCCCAGAATGATGTACACTAGTGTTTCACGAAAGTAGGAGTGTGCGAAGCAGGGAACCAGACTCACTGTTGATACTCTACCAAACAAGATTCCTTTTTATCAAAAACACGCAGCATTTATTATGTGAGACAGTCATCTACGTTGAAACTCAATTTTGTATTTTTCAATGAATAAAATATTGATGCCATGATTTCACTGCAAAAGTAATACTGAAACTTCTTATCATCCTTGAGAATATCTCTACATGTAAATTCAGGAATTCTCTGAAACTCGTTTTTCCCCACAATGGTCCATATCTAAAACAAAGCTCTTTATTTTTCGAAGTAGTCATTTTGCTTGGTTGCCTCGCAATCTTTAATCACATTTATGATTGAGTAGGTTAATTTAAGGTAGTTTAATTATGTACACAATAAGACGTATCACAGTGTTGGATTAATCAACTGAAATGAGTTATCCAACATATGACCAGTGCCGCTGGTTCTTAAGCATGTAGAACTTGTATGCCTTTTGACTGTTTTTTTTATATATTTTTATTCCGCCTGCTTTATTTGAGTCAAAAGATGTAATTACAGTGATAACAGAAACAGAGGCCCACTTTTTATTTAGTGCAACAATACAACAAATGCTTCCACTAGTCTGATATCAAAACACGGTGCACACTTAATTAGGTTCTCAGTGAAATGCTCGTGGACATAGCTGTTACAGTAAATTGACACATTTTACGTTTAATTACAAGAGGACACATTGCAATTATGATGATTACACTTAAAAGGAACTAAATGATAGAACTAAAACACAAATTTCAATTGATAAAAAAAATTATTTAATTGGCATTGATTTAATAAAGTACTGCTTCCACTAGGCGTAAGTGAAATTTTCATTGATCGAAATGACCTTGAATAATGATAATTGCGGTTTACTAACAATGTCGTTTGAAAAGAAAATGTTTCAAATTATATGACTTTTATTAAAAGTCGATATTTCATAATGTTGATTAAAATTTCCAGGTCCTATCTACCGTTTTTGACGATAAAACGAGCGATATATAAAAAGTTTCTGTTACCAATTTCGATCATGATTTTCTCGAAGTTCAACATATAGGGATCAATTTTTTCGTATTTTCTGGTTTAAAAAATGGGATGTACACCTGACCCCAACCCCACATTATAAGTGGGTTCGTGAGTTATCAGGGCGCGAGTTATCGAGGGAGTGGTGTAAATCAAATAGATGCTAGATATGTCTTTTGAGAAGAAAAGTCGTTCCATATCACTGGAATATCAATGAGACTGTTTAAGCCATATGTATTATAGACAAGTTTGTGAACAGTGGTAACATTTCTTAGAAGTTGGATTTTACTGCATAAATATAATGCACAGCATGATCATTTTAAATTATCAGAATAGTGTTTAAGCATGATTCATTTCTGAAGCCGATTTAGGCAGCAATCCGCAAAGCCCAACGAAATTGAGTTCAGAATTTGTAGTTGATGGAGTTTTACCAGTAAAAAAGAATGGGGGGGAGGGCAATTAATTCCTTGCACATACTGCAATTATATTGACATATGGCAACTTGGTTCTGACCAGGATTTGCTCAGAGAATCCAGCTGAGATGTCTGAACACAAGGATCATCCAATCTCTGGTTAGTGTAGTTCTGAGCACTAATGACACTTGCATTACCCTCAAATCCCCTATTAAACTATTTGAGAGTAGCAAGGACTACATGTAATTAAACCTATGTTTTGCCATCTAATATATTTTAAAGATTAAAAAGCCTAGTTTTTAAATAAAAAGAGGACATAACTCTGTATAATTTGGAAGAAAAGGCTCAAGTCAAACTTGACAATAAGCATTTTATCTGATTTTACTTTAATTTAATTTATGAAGTTCTTTAAAAGTTATTAAATGGAAATGAAATTTGTGACATAAAATATGACATGACAGATGGCCATTGATGCCAGAAGCATAAAACATACAGGTAAAGCTATAAAGTGTATTTTAGTCCAGATATTTGGTGAAAAACAAAGGTAAATGTGCAACTTAGCACTTTTAGTGCATCTGAAAATTTAAAGTAAATGACATGATGTTTATATTACCTCATGTTTCAACAAAAGCATTACAAATACAAAGTTTTTATGAAGAGAACTGATGTGAAGTCATTCACAAGATCCAGGGAAATTTATTACATTCAAAAAGTTATGCATATTTGCTTTTCATCACAAATCAATGTAATTTACTGCTGCATATATCCAAGAAGATGGATGTTACACATAATATTAATGGAATGCATCTACAATTTTAATATGCAAAATTATAAACATGATTCAGATCATTTTGGGGAACAAAAGTCAGTAATGAGGAAACATAAATATACATTACATCTACCCATATATGGGGGAGGGTCATAATATTTACTATAAGTAAGGATACACTTGTTACACTTATACAATAAAAAACAAAAACAAAGGATAAGCTAAATAGTGAGTCTTGAAATTGTGTTATCCTTTAAGTCAATAATTCTGGCAAATTTGATAAATTAACATCAACATATCAGTTTTTCTAAACAAGAAGACAACTTTTTGCACAACTTACTACATAACAGGTATATAATTCAACTTGCAAAATTAATGACAATTTCCTGAAATACATCTCAGAAGATATGTGGAATAATTCAATATCACATTATGTGCATTATGTATAAACAGATACATGCTATAAACATTTTTATTGATCTGTTATATAAAGTATTGTCAGTGTCATATTTTAAACTAGCTGTAAAGAAAAATATCAAAAAAGGTACAATTAAAACAAGATTATTTCTTCTCTTTTAATCTGGATGAGCCAAATTACAAAACATAATCGGATTTATATATATGAATTGGAACTTGGAAGGCGACAAAGCTGCATTTGTTCACAGCAATGACATGTTTGAATAAAACATCAATTACTGGTAACTCCATTGTATTAAAAATAAAATCCCATATGCACAAGTGAAGGTGAGGAACAAAAGACATTTAAGATTCTTTCCAGAAAGTTTAACATTGCTACAGACATTTGGAACAAAATGCTATTTTCCTTTTTTGGAATGATATGTAAACCAATATCCTAAATCATGTATACTAAACACTCTACAAATAAAAGCACTTTCTGACATTGTTGAGTTTGATTGAAATTTATCGTCATCATTTTTACCATTTTTCATAATTTTAGTAACAATGCATGTATATTAAATTAAAATTTTCTGATGTTTGTAGAACAAATGTAGTAAAAAGAAGTTCTGGAATTATAGAGGCAGTTTTATACATATATCTTGAGGTATAACAGTTAAGTTGTCATTCATCCATAGAGTTTGTATAAAGACATCTCTAATATCCCTTACAGCCCGACTTTCACAAAGTTCATTTTTGCATCCAGATCTACATTTATGTTATTGGCTCCAGCTGTTTCGATCCCATATTTAAAGATTGTTTCATTTAATATTCTTGTAGTCTGACAGACATAAATTCAATCTCTACATTTACAATGTGTTCATCCAGTTTGTTGACTGTGTCATTTGTTCATTACATATAATTTTCTTCTAGAGCTTGCTTACGTAATTTATGGTTTGATGATGTAGCTCTCATATTCAAACACTATCAATTTCTGTGTCCAGATCTTTCTTTGTCCTGCAAAGTCCTGTAGGTCAGCTCCCATGTTGACACACAGTACTTAGACAAGACTTTCTGAGGGAAGTTTTCTAACTTAAGGGGAATATCCATCTCTTGGTCATAAAGAAGAACTTGCAGGTAGTCCCCAAATCTGAAAGTAACAAAACATGTTAAAAAAGAAGTTCAAAAGTTAGTTTAAGAACTTTTGCAGAATTATATTGCAGTCTGAAAACATTCTGTTCTAGTTACTTGTGGCTGGTTTGTTTAGTTTCACAGCACAGCAACACAAGTAGGTTATTTAGTGCTGAAGCACTTTAAATCAGTCTCTGTTTAATGTCTGTGATGCTGACCACTGAAAGTTACTGAAGCTGCTGTTTCTTGTGAATCTGTACCAAATTTAGGAAATGCTTGATATTATTATTATTAACATAGAGCACTTATCAGGGGTGGTGGGTCCTTAGGGTCAATTAATTTAACAAGAGATAAAGAAAGGGAAATATTTTACTTCTTCTCTTTAGCATCCACATAATCTTCATCATCTGGGTTTTGCGGGACAGAGATGACCAGGACAATACATTCAAACATCAATTCCAGGAGAGGGCCGAGGCATTTAAGAGGCAAATGTTGGAGGTACTCCTTAAGATCCTTCCCAAGTTCTGGTGTCAAGAGTTCATGGAAGTCCTCAGGGATCCCATCAAATATCATCTGCAATTGTAAATTAATGAACAGAGTCTAAAATCTATTTTCTGACACTATGCATGAAATTAAATGACATTTACACAATAATGGATTCCTACCAGGCTTATAATGCAAGACCAGTTTAGCCGACACACCCCCAGTGTTGGTACCAACAGTCAGTCAGTCAGAGATTGGAGAGGGGATACATGCTGAGATGCCAGATAGCTGTTCATCAGTTGCAAGTGAAGATTGTAGAGAGTGAACAGGCTTTAGCTGCTTATTATCTTCTCATCATTTGTTTCAGTTGTTTTGTGCTTTATTGGAGTTTGACAGTCTTTTCAGGACTTGTGCATAAGCTATACTGTTACCATGTTGATATAGTGCTGAATTCCCAGGTCATGAAAGTGGAACTTTAATTCATCTGGAATACTATTGTGCACTTCAACAGAAGGAATCTGCCTGACTCTTTCAAGTGGATTTCATGCTGTGCTACTTTGTCTACTGTACAAACTCTTAAATTCTGCTGGTATATTGGTAGCTCTAATGCTAACTGTTCTGTTGTGTCTTTTGTGTCACAGATAAACCACAGCAGTGTTCTCCTTCTCGCGGTGTTCGCAGATCAGCCAGGACCAGACAGCAATGGGATGCTCAGTCACCTGAAAACTGGTCAGTGGGAGAGTTGCTTACAAAAATTAGTGAGATTCATGTTATTTTGCTTTCTTCTTTAAAGAAAGCTCTACTTACTCAGATTTATGAAGAGAATCTGAAATGAATTCAAGATGATTGCGAGACACAAGCCTTTATGACCTGGATTAGTACCTACCAGGGTATACACCAGTAGCCCAATCCAGCAGCCAAAATCAAACAGCATAGCCGTTGCCAGCCTACATTGGCAGGGAGGGTTTCCATCAATTGCGGATGACATCATTACCACTGACATGTCCCCTAACCTAGATGATGTTAGGCTTGGCATTTCTGCCTGTCAGAAATCTGTGAGTACTCAGCAAGATATCTCCACAGACAGTCAAATGGATAAATCCCAATGTACGTCATCAAGAACCAGTCAAATTCATGCCAAAATGCCTTGTTCCAAGCTCTTGGTCAGTGGTACTCCTACCAATGGAGAGAATATTTAGCAAGAACAAATCCACTATGTACATGAAAGGGATGCCTTTTTATCGGAAGCTGTGTCATATCCTCTTCAAGCAGCAGTGATCAGAATGTAAGCCCAGTTAAATATGACCAACACTACAGGATGTGTTGGTACTGAAGGGTAGCCACACCCTATCACAACAGCTATGTCGTCTATGGAAACCAAACAAACAGAAGCAGTTCTATGTATGTCCCTGTTTTATCCAACAATGGTGTGCCTGTCTCTTCCTTCCTGGATACTGAATCCATCATCATCAATTGTACAAGAAGATTGTTACAGGTAAATGCATAAATTTATCATTATTACTAATGCTGCATAAATCCAGAGACCAAATATCCATACAGTCAGTGGGGCATGAATTTAGTGGGAAAGTTTTATAGTCAATATTCAACTATGACCCAAGTCTGCGACTACTGGCTTTCAGTCATTACCAAGCGATTATGTGTGAGGCCTTTCCTTCCAGAATGCAAGAATTGGAAGCATATCAAAAGAGAGATGATAAAAAATGCATGCCTAACAAAAGTCCTGGATTTTATGAGCATCACAAAGAATTTGCAGGCAAAGCAGCTGTTTATTGCAGTATCATGAACATTAAATTGGTGGAATTGGCTCCAAGCTATAAACTTATGTCTATCTGTTTATCTGCGTCCCAGCATTACAGGAGTTTTGCTCACGATACACCACTCCCTCGATAACTCGCGCACAACGGGGTCCAAAAACATCGACCGCGTTATAAGCGAGGGCGCGAGTTATCGAGGGACCTATAACAAACAACAAAACTAACAAAGGGACCGACGTAGAGGCAAAAGGGGGGTGGGTTGGGTTGGCATGTTAGTGTTGAATAATCAATTAATAATCGTGCTAAAATTAACTGTGAATAAATATCTCTTCATAGCGGTGTACTTTGCTTACTTTTTTCCTCACAGAGTAACATTAATTTCAGGATAACTTACAGTATATTGAGGAGATCATCAAAACATTATTCCACATGGTTTCCGTTCGCTTAACACATGTATGACTTCGCACATTGTGTACTACGTCACAAATTTTTGTGCCGAATTGGATAAATTCTAGTTTTATTGTTTGATCAAAAGCAGACATTTTTTTTTATACAAAAGGTCGACACTCATTTCGAAAAAATAATGTCGATCGAACGATGGGTAGATTTGATTGCGGTAGAAGTAAAATGAAAAAAAAAAAAAAAAATTTACAAGGGTTAACCATTACCAACATGAATGTAATGGGTCTACAAATTTAAAATAACGTTAATTAGAACACGATAATACTTGCAGTTTGTGACATGTTTGACAAATATCACTTCACATTTTGAAAACATCTGTTCATTTATTTTTTTTTTTTTTGTGTTACTCTTTGATTTCTCTGCCGCCTCTGTGTATTGTTCACGGATGATTATCTCTCTGAGCTGGTATGGATAATTACATGCGGCTTCCTGATTCGCTGAGCGTATTTCTCCCGACAATGAATTTTGTTTAATTCTATGTCGGCGCTGGAATCTCCAAAGCCATCCATGGCTTGCCCTAAAACGAGATTCATTCTCCATACTTTTTGCCATTTTTTCTGCTTGGGCCTTGAGAATTGTTCCAGAGATGGGAACACCTTGTTCACGTTGCTGTGTGAACCATGCGTACACAGCATCATCTAATATATCGTTTGCAGTCCGTGCTCGTTTTCGTTTGATCCCATTATCTGAATCAACATCATGTAAATAATCCCGAAGTTTCTGCTTATCCTTAAGCCAACCTCTAAATGTCGACTCAGCAATTGTTTAGTTCATTGCAAACGTTGGATCTCGCTTCGCCATTATGAACCCTATCTATGATGCACAGCTTTTCAGTCACTGAGTACACCTTTCGCTTACTTCCTTTGCTCTCCATGGTCACATTTACAAATGATTAGGGTACATTACTGATATTATATACTTTAGTGATGTTAAGTACATAAAAATGTGAAACCATTTTCGATTGGTCAAATAAAATGAATTTTGAGAACGGTAATGACCCCAAGAACTTATGCTACTATTGGCATGAATTTAAATTTTTTTTAATTGTACTTCCCTTGCTTGATTTGGTACAAAAGACATATTCAAAGTGATAAAACGACACAGGTCTCTTTTAATTGATTTTTTTAATGCAACAAACACTTCCCCAAGTTGTTGATCAAAACAAAGCTGGCATGTAATTAGGTTCTCACAGAAGTACCTACGGGTTTCGATGTGACTCTCGATTGACTCTTTTCATGTTTTCATAGAAGAGAATAAGTTGCGATTATAGTGTTTATATTGAAGCGAAATTAAAGGATTAGAACGTGAATTTCACATAGCAAGACATTTAATAGGTGTTTATTTCATTCTCTGTTGCCACCTGTTAGCATTTACCAGAATTTTTCGTTGATCGCTGTTTCACCAGACTGTTTATTTACAGTGTATTGACAACTATTTCTCTCTCTAAAAAAAAAAACAAAAACAAAAAAAAACAAAAAAAACCAAACATAATATGTGATATCTTATTAGAACTTGCAAATTTCACAATATGGATTCTGTCTTTACGGGCAATAATCACCATTTCCGATGATAAAATGAGCTACTGTATTTCATGTATTTTTTCGTACACTTTAATTCTTCGTACACAATCCAGTTATCAAAATAATAATTATTTAAATGTATCATAATTTTTCGTACATATCACTTTGTATTATTTGAAAAATTCGTTAAATTATCAGACATAAAATTTCCACTAAGAAGATTTACGTCTGCAAAAAAGATCGAAAATACCGTATTCCCATTTTGCTTTTACAAAAATTAATGATTAATAATTGTTTTTTCGTGTACGAAAATTTACATAAAATATGGTATGTATCAAGGTTCAATTTACCAATTTACCAATTCTTATCACGATTGTTTTCACGTTCAGCACATTTTAAAATATATTTTCTTTGGAAAAAAAATCGGGAACCATGCTGGACACCGCGTTATAAGCGGGTTCGAGAGTTATCCGGGCGCGAGTTATCGAGGGAGTGGTGTACTGAGATCTGCAATCTTGCTCCACAGACAGCAAATAATCTATCAACACCAAGCTCATTGGTATATAAATAGAATTCAATGGTTAGACAAGGAGAGAAAAGGATATTATACTTGGGAAAAGGTATACACGATAATTTTAATGAATGGAACATTGTTTAGGAGCAGACTGTCTTAATGCAGATGTGTGCTTGACTTGTATAAAATCACATTTACAGTTCTAATGCAACCTAGACACTCACTAGTTACAGCTGCCTACAAAACTACAATGACTAACTCATGAAATACTGTCAATGACATACCAAGCAACCACACTCATAAACATTGCTAGACTTAACATCCCAATAAAGAATTTGTGAATCTTATCAATGGTTTCCACTATGGTTTTCACACTGGATTTTCTTGTCAGCCTACTTCTTCATTCAAGTGTAAAATATTTTGTAACAGCTGCATCACAACCTGACAGAGTTGATATAATCACTGGAGTAGGAGCTCTCAAACAACTACCTCACTGGCCCCTTTGACGATCTGCCATTTCTGGTACACTGGATTAGCCCCATAGGCATTATACAATGCAAATATTCTGGCAAGTACAGATATATAATTGATCTGTTAGCACCTCACAGTTCCCAGAATCATGAAAGTGATAATGCTAAATAATTATGTAGTGATTGCAGTATTGTTTTCCCCACCTAAGGATCTAATTTAGGCATGGCCCTTCAACAGTGAACACTCAGTGACAACCATGGCATGTGTCTTAAAAGAACTAATAATTTCTTATGATTCATAATGTTCATGTTTATACCTTAATGTGGTACTATTTCATCTTTCTAAGTTTGCTTTAAGTATTTGTCATTATCATGCTGATATTAACAGAACTGCGGGTATGTTTCCTCACATGGAAGTCCATTCCAGGCTCTCCACTGCAAATTAATTCAGTTATTCCCTCTCAGCATGCAGCATTGTTTGGGCATTCTGTCCCCATTCCATTAAACAAACATAAGTTATGGCGACTCTGGTTCAATATGTTGGCAATTCTGCCTTAACAGTTATGTCTGTCAGTCATACTGGCAAGTCCACCTTATACACAGTGATTGTCGGCTTTTTGGCCTTGACAATTCTATCATTCAGTAGCACTGGGGATTACACTTCATAGATACTGAATACTTCTCGACCTGCTTACTGCAACTAACCTTATACAGCAGAGGGGGAGACTAGGAATGCCAAAGATATACAAATAAGTGCTGCTGATTAATCGTATAATAGTTGTTAAGTAAACACTTTGTACACAGACTAATTCTCTATTATTTCTTCTTAGGCTATAAGGTGTCTTATGTACAGTTCATCTTTCAATCATTCCATCTAGCTGTACATGGGTATTGAATAAATTTGCGGTTTCAGTTTTCAGTCCACCTGTCCAAGATCTCATATACTGTATACTGTGAAGTACAAATGTACTGTATCATGTCCAGAATTTTATTTGTACTTGGTGAATATATTACATTTTCTACAAGTGTATATATTACGGTTTCTAAAATTAATTCTTTCTATTTTTCTTAAAAGGAAGAAGAGGAAGATGAAATTATTATCATCACTGTTATTATCTTAATCATCATCATGCTCATCAAATTTCTTGAGAGAAAATTAAGTGCTGAAAAACTGCTGAAGGGTTGACAAGATTATTCAAATTTCTGAAAACAATATGTCAGCATGTGTACAGAAACAATACTTGGCAATTATATCTGTGGCTTTATAATTTTTAGAAATTGCATGTATATATGAATGTATGCATCCATCCATCCATAGATTCATATTTCTCTATGTTATTCAGTGTTGATATCCTTTAAGAAATAAGTACAGACCTAATTGGGTTTCATATGGGCCTAAAGACTATCTAATATAGGCCTATAGGGGTATCTTGTCTTAATTTTCTTCTAGTGTTACCTCTTCATGTTTAGCAAGAATCTTTGTCTTCTCTAGGGAAAGTAGTAACCACAGTGACTTGATATGTCTGTACTGACAGTACAGTTTGGACTGAAAAAAGAAGCAGACGGTAATTTTATGTAAATATCATCACATGCTTGTTTACCCACCATACACTTGTTTACCTAACATGTACCTGTTTACCCAATACACTCTTGTTTAACCATCATAAACTTGTTTATCCAATCAATATCTAACATAAAATAATTTTAAAAAATTTTAAATTTTACTCAAAATAAAACAATTAAAAAATTCTTCATTAGACTCGTCTCTTAGGAAAACTCTTCAGTTTTGCATAGTACTCTAAATATGATTCTATGATGGAGACAGAAAGGCAGTATAAAATAGTAGAGATACAATTAAAATGTTAGCCATACTAAGAATTAATACCATTTTGCATGCATCTGTCCATTACTCATCAATTTTAAGGCAAAATTCTCTAAAAGAATTTCACTTCATCAACTCTTTAATGCATGCATTTATAAGTGTGATGAATTCTAATAGAAATGCATGATTTTTAATCTGTCACATGTTCAAGATAATGCTTTTGAGTTTCTGATATGAACTTATTCAAGCACATCAAACCTGAAA
Source organism: Megalonaias nervosa (assembly GCA_016617855.1). Taxonomy (NCBI): domain Eukaryota; kingdom Metazoa; phylum Mollusca; class Bivalvia; order Unionida; family Unionidae; genus Megalonaias; species Megalonaias nervosa. Next base: position 32,094 of record JAECUM010036197.1, read on the forward strand.
ATAGGATGTCTCCCCCCACCTCACTCAATGAAACAGTCAATCCCAAATATGATGTATATTCATTTTTCTATAATCATTTTTCTATAGAGACAAGCATATCTTATGATCAGGTTGCATCTGATACAGTTCTTTCAATACTAACAATATGGTCATCAAAGAACAACTTGGTTCTGATCAGGATTTGCTCAGTGAATTTAGCTGGAAGGTTTGAACACCAGTAGCATCTAGTCTCTAGTGACTGCAAAGATGAACACTAATAACAGTTGCAAACCCTTCAAACCCCTATTGAACTACTGAGAATAGCGAAGACTGCATGTAATTAGGCTCATATTTTGCCATCCAAAGTATCTGAAGACATAAACTTAGGGTATGTTTGTATTTAATGTCAGTGTGGTTGTGATTATTTGAGTGTTTGCACATATGTGAATGTCAATGCTGATGATATCTGACAATACTAAACCTACCAACTATTTGAACAAGATACACACAAGCTTTTTTCTTTTATTCACATTCGAATTTCCAATCATTTTTTATAGACTTAAATGAAGGCTTATATGAAAAGTTAGCTTATTCTCAATTGGACAATGTTACTTTATTTGGTCACATGCAGTGACCCCTCCCCCCTTGGGACATCAAAACACACTTTTTTAGTCTCAAAATCCCTTCAACACTGTCTGGGAATACGGCACATATGAAATGTGTACCATTTGTCTTAGAGTATTACAGGTATCTGTACTGTATGGATGACACATTTGCAATAGGGTCACGTAAGTTAAGTCACTTACAGTTTCCACATTTCATGTAAAAAGCTAATTACAGAAAGGTAATACAAGAAGTCTACTTTTGCAGTTTGGAGTCCATGTTGATGCTTTTCTCGATGGCACCTCACTGATTGCATAAATGTACACATGAAGGTCTGCAGTTGACACATTTTAAGAAGTGTACATCCTGATATGGAGGGAGCAAGAGGAAGGGAAGGAAATAGAGGAGAAGAAGAAGAAAAATGAAATAGACCTAAATGTGGAAATACAGGTTTGATTAAAATACTTAAGTGCAGAAATATTTCTTAAATGGGGAAAAAAGTAGTTTGAAAAGTGATATTGCCACTGTAGTAGAAAAAGCGGTATTGCCATGTTGGTGATTATCATTTTTCTCCCACTTACAATGATTTATTTCAATATCTCACTATGAAATATATAACAAAATTGCAAGGTATTACAAGATGAAAAAAATAAGAGTAATTTTGATGAATTTGCATTTTCATTCCATCTGCCTCAAGGCATGAGAAAAAAGATGATAAAGACTGAAGCTGATGTGCACAATTCAAATTCATAATAAAAATACATACATCATCTTGCTTGCAACATTGTCAACTTCACTATGTGTTACGTATATGTAATTTAATTATCTGTTTGTTTGTTTTGGGTTTTTTAATTTTATTTTATTGCATTACATGTTACTGTAATGATAGTTTTGTCTGTGGCATTTGAATTTTTTTCATAAATTCAGTTCAGTTCTGACTTTTTTTTTATTCCCACAGTAAACAAGTCTGATTGCAACATTGTATTTTTAGCTGACCTAGTTCTGACCTTGAATCAGAATTGGTAAACACAGAGTGAAAATCATTGGTTGTGATCAAGGTCATATTGGCTTGCATAGTCAGCTCTGTTGTAAACATTTTTTTAAAATATTTTTTATTATTAAATGTTATTGTATGATTCATTTTCATCCATGGCGTACATGTCAGTTGGCCTATGGTCTTACTGTGCCATTCAAATTAAGTGACCACGTAACCCCGTCACGTGATCTAGAGTTGCATTTAATATCAGCATTTTATAGCGATTTAAATCAGTTGTAATTTCACACCTTCAGAGCTCAGAGGTGTTTTCTGTTGTTGCCAAATTGAACTGAGTTTTTATTTTAAAATAATTTGTTTTCCCTGGAGTCTTTACTTTTGTTTGTTCAAATTCTTGGACAAAGACATTATTTGGAAATTATTCAGAATTCTAAAGCTGGATTATTTATTCTTGGATTCCAAAAGGAAATGCTGACACGTCAATACAAAAGAGATTATAGAGGACGTCATCACCTTCCATCTTGGGACTTCATCAGAATTCGAACTTTGATTCATTTAGAACATTTTAGTGATAGGACTTATATTTTTAAATTCTAGGATTGATTTTTGGATTAGATTCACAAACCGTAAGTCCCGTTTCATATATTTACCTTGTTTCTTAGGGAAATAAATTATTCTGTTAAATTTACAAAGCTTGTTGGCTTCACTGTTTTCTTTGTTACTTTGTATGAGCCTAGTCATGTAAAATATGTAATACACAACCAAACAACCACTATGACATAGACTTTTTCTCTTTTACCCACAGTTTCTACATTCATAGTTTATTTTATTTTCATACAAATATAACCACTGTAAATATTTACTCAATAATAGACCCATCCCCAACTGATAAAATGTTTTGGCAACTTTACCCCATCCCACACTCATCATATTGCCCCCATTCCCATACTACATACACTTCAGGATCAAACAATAATGGTCTGATCAAATCCAAGTACATGTAACTAAGTAAGAAATATTCAAGCTGCTAAAGGAGCATAATAGGTCATAGAATTATAAGAAGTTTGTACATGTCATATATATATACAGTGTGACCCCGCAATAGCACGCTCCGTTATAACACGAATTCAGATATAACACGGTTGTGGTGTGGCTCCCGAAATTTCATATACATGTATTTTTCTTGTACACAAAAAAAAAAAATTCTTTCTTAAAAGTATGAAAAACGTAAAAAGTTTATCATTTTAGGGAAGAGATCGCGTATGAATAATACAAGACAATCGTGGCCTGGCTCCTGAAATTTTATATGCATTTTTCTCATACATGAAAAAATAGTTTTCTTCTTAAAAGTATGAAAAATAATGTGTAAAAAATTTATTCAGTAATCACGCAGGGCTTCGCCAGTGTCGCAAATTGCGATTTTATTTTTCCTTATTGGCGGCAAAATATGCCATCTGGCGAATTTTTTTTATTGGCGGCATTGTTGGCTGTTTAAACTTGTATATACAACCACTTGTTTGGAGTGGAGAAATTCAGAGGTCCCATGAAAGGAAGCCGCAAAGCTGATATAAAATGCACTGAAATTTATATATTGTTACATAAACAAATTCTTTGTCCATATTGACAAACCATCTTAACAGTGCATTGTTATATCATAATCTGCTTATGTTGACATCTAGCATGAGTACTCCATGTTTTGAGATATCCACTTTTTTCAAATTTACATATCTGGTAGCGGAGATCAACCAGACGAGGCATTATCTCACAATCTATCTTTCGTCAAATTTTCGGCTGCTCGCTAGTAATTAATATATTTACGTAGACTGACATTTGTATGTGGATGGTAAGAAAAATTCCTCTTCTTTTCACTCAGAATTAAATCCTTCAGAACATTCACATTTTCTGTAGTAATCCCTGTCATCAGACCAGAACACCTCGGTCTCTATCGTCGATTGACCCCCTTTCTTTAAATTTCTGACGCATGCGTGGAAGGCAGCATCACTCCACTACCACAAATGTAAAAAAAAAAGAAAAAAACCCAACAAGCTCTCATTTGTCTATTCAATAGGCAGAGAGGAAACAGTAACTACAATTGACCATACGACGGCCAATTCATTTTTAAAAAAAAATTTACCCAGATAAAGTAGTAGCTGAAATTTCAAAGAAAACATTACCTTTGAAGCACCGATTGTTATGAAAACGTACTAAGCAAATGGGAAAAAAATCAGTCTCAATCATGCAATACAATTTTTTGATGTTGCCGCCACAATAAGAAACGGACATTTGTTTGGTTCTCCAAAGCTGTCCTTTAGCGGTGACTTCAATAATGCATGCACCCTTCATCAAAGAAAGCTGGCTACAATCTTCAATAAAAACAAAGAACCTTTCTTCAAAGGAAGTCAGTACCGAACTTAAATAAAAGAAATGGAATCTGATGAACTGTTTCATCTTCCAACGTGACTGGAACACTTTACTGTGCTGTGAAAGTTTCCTTTTTACAGGAAAAGGTTTATGCTTACGAACTCTGCCGAGGGCGCTTAAAACGCAAACTTTTACCAACTTGGGATGTACTGAAAAGTAAATGTGCTTCATCATTCGTTACGTGATTGTGCTATTTTTTTTCTATTGAATTCAGACCTATATGACCTGTCACAAAATTATTGAATATTTTAAATCTGTGTGCATATCTTTGATGGAATTACTTGTATTGTGGATTCAATGTATGTGACGTGATTCGCGGGTGAGTACACGGTGTTGATACTTTATTAATTGCTATACATTAGACATGTATGTATAAATAGTATACATGTATATGTACCATTGCGTGGTTCTCTGAATAAAGTAAAATATTATATATGCCTTCTCTGTTTTCACTACATGTGTATTTCTTATTTAATATGCATCAATTTAAGATGATAACTGTGCCAATGAAGCACATATTTTTGCGCCCGCATTTATTACCTACACCCCCACCCCCCTCGCACATTTTTTCGAGTACATGCATCATTTTCTTCAGGTAACTGACCTGGTTGCTTATAACACGGTTCGGTCTATAACACGGTCAAGTTCTATGACTCCCAACTACCGTGTTATAGCAGGGTCACACTGTATATATATATATATATGTATATATGTATATATATATATATATATACAGTGGGACCCCGTTATAACACGGTAGTTGGGAGCCATTGAACCCGACCATGTTATGAACCGAACCGTGTCATAAGCAACCATGTACAGTACCAACAAATTTGCAGGGTTAGCGGGGTGGGTGGGGGTGGTAATGAAAATGGGTGCAGAAACGTGTGCTTCATTGGCATAATTACCATTTTAAATCAATGTATATTAAATGATATTGGTACATACACGTGTATAGTTTATATATACATATCTAATCTATAGCATGAATAGAGTATCAACACCGTGTACTCACCCGTGAATCGAATCACATACATTGAATCCACAATACAAGTATTTCCATCAAAAATATCCGCACACAGATTTAAAATATTCAATAATTTTGTCACAGATCATTATGTGACTGAATTCAATGGAAAAATAAATAGGAAATAATACGTACCGAATGATGGAACAGTACGTCCGAAGGTTAAAAAACAGTGTCTGTATAAATTTCATACTGCTAAATTTTCTCATCCGTGAATTGTAATTCTTTGTTATTGTTTGAAAAACTCAGTGATTTTCAGCTACTGTCACGTTTGCTCTTCGCAAAGTCAATCATATTTCTTAACTGAAGAATTTGAACATAGTCAATATCTTGCGTCTCCATCCATCTCATAGCACACTCTAAATTTTTGACTGCTTCTGTTGCTGACGGTGGATTATCCTCAGGTGTGGTGTCCTCAGTGTCATCAGAAGCATCACCACTGTCATCATTACCATTGGTGTTATTGAACATAATATTTTGAACAATTTCTGCATCCAAAACATGATCTGCAACTGGGCAGTCATTATCAAAATTGAGCCATTCATTAACATGGTCGCGTGACTGCATCTTTTCTTTAAGATTATAAGCTTTACATTTCCGTTTCCCGTTTTCCATTCAAAATATCCACTAACTAACACTTTTACACCTATTAGTTTAAAAGACTACAGCAAGAATAATTGTCAGTCAACAATGGGGGTATATTTGTAGGAATTGGACAACATTATTCACTGGTCAACTGATTGCATAAAACAACACCGCCAAGCCAAGCACACACGTTGGCGGCTTTCGTTTCTTTGATGTTTTATAAATCGTTGCCCCATAATTTGAACAAGTTTAGCTCTGCAATTGACTTTGATGATGAGCAATGTGCTTAAATTAATTGATCTATAAATTCAGGTGAGAATCTTTTATCAACCGCCGTATTGTTTGTTGCTTAGTTGTGTGGTCAGTTTAGAGAACATACGTCGGATATTGTTTGAGCAACGACTGTATACGGAATACATTGAAGACAAACACAAAGTAGACTTGATGGCTTCATTGCTCATGGATCAGTAATAATAAGATTAACACTTATGAGCTGTCATTTTTCAACAATAAACAAAGATCAAATTTCTCAAAAGGCCCAGCCATTATTTCAGAAACTCGTATTTCCGATGTTTATTTTGGCACAAAACTGTAAGAAATTGGTTAAATTAAAAAATTTTAGGAGCCACACCACGATTGTTTTATATTCGAATCCATACACAATTACCTCCCGAAAAAAGAAATGTTTTCCATGTACGAGAATAATACATGTATATGATATTTCAGGAACCACGCCACTATCGTCTTATATTCGAATTTATATGCAATCTGTTCTCCAAAATGATAATAAAACTTTTTACATATTTTATTTTCCGTACTTATAAGAAATTTTTTTTTTACAAGGTAATAAGGTAAATGAAATTTTGGTAGCCATGCCAAGACCATGTTATATCCGAATTCGTGTTATAACAGAGCGTGCTATAGCGGGGTCCCACTGTATATATATATATATATATATATATATATATATATATATATATATATATATATATATATATATATATATATAGATACTGAATTTATTTAATCTTGCTAACTCTGTGACATATAAGTGGTATAAACTGAAGTACATTTTCTAGCATACCCCATTAACATTGGAAATTTGATATATGAAACTAGAGGGTTTTTAAAAAAAAAGAAATCTCTTTCCTACCTCTATATGCACTCCCTTGTACAATTATTGTAATTCAGTGACACTAGTACTTGACAGAAGGAAAGAAAAAAAATTTAGCAAGGGGAAAATGAAAATTTTGTTAAGAAGGGCTCGGGGGAATAGGGTGGAGATATAAATATTGCTATGTAAAGTGGCTAATTACCAAAGTATTGTGCAGTGACCGCTCCATCTTGAGTGTCTCCACCATGAACTTATTGAGGTCATTTTCAGGATTACCACCAGTGGATTTCAGGAAACTAATGGCAATGTCAAGGTTATCCAGAGCCTGACAGAGATCAGGCAAACTGTGGAACTCTTCACTTATTTTATGTTTGGCTCCACTACTTAAATGTACCTGTGACAACAGAAAATAATATTATTTTATATCTGACACTGGGTTTCTGTGAAATGACACAAGATTTATCTGATTACTGCATTTTTCCTGTGCACATAATGATCTAACTAGCAAATATGAATGTGAATCTAGCAGATATGAATGCAAATCTGTCCCTATAATTATTAAACTTTTATGCTAACACATATCTTTCTGTACCTGAGTAAAAAAGCACAGCAAATCCCAACTATTTTATTTTCAGGTTGCTTGCCTCAAACATTCTCACTCTTCAGACTGGTTTGTAGGCTGTAATCACATGCAGCATTACTCAAATCCTGATAATTATAGTACAGTAAGTCCTTGATTATGGTACACCTTCAACAACTAGAGGCCAAAGTGGACCTGATATTACTCACATGATTTACATATAATCTGCACACACAAAAAACTGAGTTTACCATTTCACTAAGCAAACATATATTTATAGGTTACTGCATTTGTATGGGAAAATATGAACGAGTTTTTCGGATGTGTATACTGCACGACCTTGGGAGTGCAGTATATCCATCCGACAAAACGAGTTCATATTTTCCCATACAAATGCAGTAACCTTTTTATTATATGCTCATTTACTTATTCTACCCAAGGCTTAAATATATAAACAAAAATACACTACAAGAAACAAAGTAACTGAATGTATGCTGTATTCCAAACTAAATACACAAGCGCAGATTCATCATTACACAACATTATTAATGCACACATAACTCCGCCCAGATAAATTTGAAGTTGGTCGCGCGCTAGACGTAAGTTTTGAAAGAAAATGGCGTTTTTGGTCTACTTAAAATTAAAATTTGGAGTCATATTGTGAATGAATGCAAATTGCAAAAACTTTTCCATTTGATCTCGAATGAATACATTTTGGTATTTCTGTTGATTCGACGAAATTTCGTGATTAAGGACTGGATTTATTTACATGAAGTACATCGATTTCAGCGTCTGTGCCAATTCTACATTAAATACATCATATTTAAATAGCAAGGCAGAATTTTATTGACATCGGCATGTGTGTTTCTGTTCTGTCATTGAATGATTCAGATCATAATGTGGGAAAAATATGAAGTCTTTCAATTGCAATTATCGAAAAGACGCTGTGCAATGTAATGTTTATTTCATTTTGAGTGCAGTAAGGATGTAATTGCACTTGGAATATAGTCAAAATTACAGTACAATTTCGAAATGTGTAATCAAGCTTGAGAACCCATGACATGGCTCATGTAATTTGGATTTGCAGAACTAAGAAAGTGCATTTTGAGGAAATTCAGGATGTAAAACTGTAAGTATATTTATGCCATTTTTATTAACAGCTAAAAAAGACAGTTTATGTCTTGTAACTTGCATGTTATTTGTAAGGACCCTGTCCTGCATCTATAGCTAGCCTAAGTCTGAAACACTGTATCAAAAAAGTTAGCGCGGAATGTGCCAAAGCACCCGGTATGTGGCAGTCCACTAAACATCTGCTTTAGTTCATTCAGAAACAAATTGTTTATTTACAATAGAAAGTAGTTCCTTTATTCGCGTGCATTCAGTATGAATTCAGTGCAAGGGTGCAATATCGGGAAATACTGAATGATTCTGACAATGTAAAGTTAACGGAGAAAAAAATGAGCATATAATAAACTGTAATAACCTGCATTTAGGGAGTGATGTATGCATGCTTGTATATGGTAAACACCATACAAGCCGTCCAATTTGGTCTCGATTTTTTTTAAAATCAGTGCATTACCAATGAATTGCTCAAATGAGTTGACATTAAGAGTTTCCAGGATCCTCCTGTTTTGTTTACTTTGTCGATTAATTGTTAGCTGGTATAGTCTACATTTTTTGAGTTAGCGAAAATAGGGAGTATCAATGCTGACGGCTGTTATTCTTGATAATTTGATTAATGACTATTTCTAGTTAACCATTTAAGAATGTACAGTACATACTCAATGTGTTTACAGCCCTGATGTTTCATTTGTATACATCATTGCATTTAAGTTTGGTTTATCTCTTCTTTATTTCTTTGGTACATACACATGTTGACTGCCCTATCATGCAGTCTACCTCGATAATATTGTAACAGTGCATAACAGTTTCCAAACCATTGCTATGAGCAACAGCATAACACGGTATGTGCCGCGAATTATAAAACTGATTTTTTTTTCTTTTCTTGGGGCAATACAATCGCAATGTAACAATGTGTAAAATATCAAGTTGGTAATTTCTATAAATAATCATTGTAAAGATTGATTAAATATACACATGCAATACTAGCTCATGCTTGTTTGAATATTCCAACAAAAATTGTGGGTTTTGTGGGCTCTGTTGGTTGTGGGTTTTGTTAGAACTGTGGGTATTGTGGGCATTGTGGGCACTGTGGGTTTTGTGGGTTTTGTTGGATTTGTTGGTTTTGTGGGCTCTGTTGATTGTGGGTTTTGTCAGGAGTATATAAGGCTTTGTGGGCTGCTTGTTGGAGGTCAGTCAGCTATCAGCAATCAAACTAGGTACATCACAGTTATTGTGAGTTGTATTTTTTTACTTTTTTACATTTTGTTTTGTTTAGTTTATTATAGAGTTATGTAACTTTAGGCAATATTTTGGACAGTAAACTTTTGTTAAAGTTTATTTTAGCATAAATCAATATTTATTTAAGGAATTTATTTTTTTATTTTTAATTCCTTTCTCTCTTCCAAAATTATATGCATTCTAATCATTTCTAATTCATTTTTACAAGCAAACTATTGTTAAAACATTTGTTATTTGAAACTCAGATATATGGTCAAGTGAGTGTTGTCCTCACAGACCAAGACTTTTATTTATTTATCTATTTATTTACTTGTTTATTTAATTAGTTTATGAAGCTAAAGACATACAGAGAAGTTTCTTTACACTACAAATATATAACTCCTTTTCATAAATTATAGGTCCAACAAAGTCTTAGGGAAATAGAATGTTTAAGTCATTGTGAGTATTTTCCTCACCGACTTGACATTCTAAATTCAATTCAACAATACTTGATTAATCTAGCAATTTATAAAAACATAATTTATTTATGTTTCTGTTTTATCATTTACTAGTTGTCTAAGTCATTGTGAGTGTTTTCCTCACCAACTTGACAGCCAATTTACTTCCATCTATATCAATTCACTTCAAATAAATATTATGCTACAGTTGAAGTGTTAAGTCTAGCAAGTGCTTTCCTTGCAGATTTTACATTTCACATATTAGAATCAAGTCATATTTTCTCTTCTGTAGTAAACTCTATTGCAACAAAATCCAAATATGGTAAATCTTATTAATTTTCATTCATCAAAAGAAGTAATAATATAATGAACTAATAGTACAGTGCTAATGTGTACCCTGACCTTGTGTGAAATTATCATATACCATACCGTACCTCAAGACAATGATAGTATTTTGGCTTAGTGCACAAAACAACAAGACTGTCATGGTTATGAACTGACTTTATTCAATGTTTCTTAATAAATGAATCATCTTGTGTTATGGTTGAAAAGAAATCAAGAGTTCGAATTTACTCCATTCTCCCCTCCTTAGTCAGCTGATAAGAAGCATACTCATCCCTGGTGCTGTACTCCAAGGTAGTATTATTAGGACCTAGCTTGGCCGTTACAATACTAATGCAAGAACACAGCCCTGAGTAATCTGTCACACATACTATATTATGCCAGTTTTACATCTTTTCCTAAAACCTGATAAAAAAGAAATTCTAATAATAAAGGCATAATTGGTATGTTCAGCCAATTAGATGTAATATCACTGTATTAGCTGCATGGATCTTGCTCATTAATGAACTTGTCTGAGATCTTGATGATATAAAAACTTATTCATTCAAAATCTTGAGGAAAAAAGCTCATATTTAAAGTTTGTTAAATAGAGGATCTCAAATGGGTAATGATTTAATACTGAATTTATGAAATGAGTTGAATAATCTCCAGCTTTTGTGAGATGTGGACATTATTCAACAAGTTTCATAAATTTAATATTAAATCATAACCAGTTTGAGATTCTGTTTATCACACAGTTTGGTTATTGTAATGGAAATAGATAGAAAGAAGAAAAAATAATTTTGTTTGTTCTGGCTCAGATGATGTACTTTTCATTTGTTGTGCATAAAAATAGTCCCAACTATTGTCAATTTTTTGGCAGTTTAATAACCAATAAAATTTAAAAACAGATTTTTTTTTTTACAAATTAGAATTAAAAGAGTAATTGTTATTCAGAACAAGTCGAACAATTGACTTAAAGAACATCATTTCTCAACACATAATGTGTATGGAAGTTCCATTTTATGTCACACAGTTTGATTCATTGAGTGTGTGTGTGTTTTGGATCTTTAATGTAGCTTTAAAAATTTTTGAGTGATATCGCTATGATGTCTACAGTGTGGCAGTTTATACTGATGTTTAGCACTGGGGCAAATGCAAAAACTGCTCTGACATCTAACTAATTCGGGTATGGTCAAGTTATTCATGCTGAGAGAAAAAACATATTAATTTTCTTTAGTGTAGGTAAAATAGAGTGCAATGAAGCTATCAAAGATGTAATGGATAGATAACTGAAAGTCTCTTAAGCATGAAAATAGGGTCACACTGACCTAGTCTGGTAAGGTCAAGTTACTTTCATTGAGACACATACACATAAAAACTTTCATGAATGTATTTAAAGAAGGACCTCAGATGTTGAGGATATACCAAATGTAGTAAGCAAAAAAGTCACTTAAGTGTGAAAAAGTGTGACCTAGTTTTGGTATAGCAGAATTACTTTTCCTGAGATGCATGCACATACTAACTTTCAAGAGTGAACACAAAATCAGGTCCAACCTACTGAAGGTGTAACAAACAGATAAAAATACAAAGTCATTCAAGCATGAAAATGGGTCACAGTGACCTGTTTTGGTATGGTTGAGTTACTCAGTGTCCAGATGTATCTACATATTATCTTTTATGAGTGTAGGTTGGATGACATCCAAGATATTGAGGATATAACAAATGAATAGATGAAATAAATAAAATCACTAAAATGTTAAAATTAGGTCAAATTTACATAGTTTTTAAATGGGTGAGATATTCTTTTTGAGATGCATCCATGTACCAGTATTTTCACAGTTTAGGTGAAATGGGTATTGTGAGCATAATAAATGAATAATCAAGCAAACTTATATTATCAAATATAATCATAATGGCAAAATACTAAATTGGTGAGTGTGGTAAAAAGCCATGATAATTAACAGTGTTCAACATCTTAGCTTCTGGAATATAGAAAAAATTATTCCATTGATATCATAATCAGACAGATATCTTAACTTCTGGAATACAGAAAAAATTATTCAGTTGATATCATAATCAGACATAACTCTCAGCCTAAAATAGTCAACATTTTTGTTTCATTGAGTCAAAACTAACCTGTGGTATTTTTTCATCCAACATTCTGAATGTGGCAGCATTTGTATAATCAGCTCTGTAAACCATTTCCTCAATCTGAAAGGAAGCAAATTTTAAAGTTACTGACATTTTCCTTATGAAATTAAGTTCTTGATCATTTCCTGTTTGAAAGGACCCCAATGTACTAAAAGGATTATGGTACTTAATCACTGGCATTCAAGTGATATTTTCCAGGCACAAGTCTGTCAAGTCTGTCAGGATATTTTGCAAGATCTGAAGAATTTCATTTCATTATTTGTCAGAATTCTTCCATGTGCACCCATCCACAATGCAGACGAACTGTTACTTTGTATCTGCTTGTAATGCAGATGGCATCAAGATGTTTCGAGATATTTCAAAATCAAATGATCTAAGACACATATGTGATACTCTCCCATGTGGGAGGATGGTTCTCCAGGTACCAGTAAACCCTTGATTCAATTCTGTCAATGTTTAAAAACTTCCATTAAAACTAGAGGAATGACAAGCAATTTGCTGAGGTAAAGATACATACAATGTGGCAGTCAGCTTGGGACAAATTGTGAGATTTGCAAGTTTGGTCAGGAGTTTTTATTTGAAAAGAGAGAGGATTTTCAATAAGAATCATAAATTGTTCATTGCAATACATCTTTAACTTTCTTATCTCAGTGAGCACCCAAAACCTGGGCCACTATGTGAAAAGTTTTCATCTGTCTGTATGAGAAATTTCACATGATTTCTGAGGCGGGGATATATTATTTTGACTAGACCAAAAAAATGATCTGTCATAAATGCTTTCTGAATGCTATTTGGAAATAAATTTTGTGAAGTGCTTTACTAAAGATTTCATCTTCTCTTCTTCACACTCTGATCATTGACCATTTACTCTCATCTGGTGCTTAAGCTAATCAATATCAGTAAGACAGTCCTGCTACCCAATGGAGCTGGTCATCTTACACTTCTTTGACCATGAGTGCATTCTGTTAAGTAGGATTGGGTGGAATTCATTCGACTTAGTCTAAAATTAACTGTAATGATCACTGATCATTCTTTCTTTGGGTTTTTTTGTGTGCAATATGAGAAACACAGAGGGAGCTTTCTTGCAAAATAGATGAAAAAATACATGGGTCATTCGTGAAAGGATGCAGCCTAAAATGAATCCTCTACATTTTGTTGCTACTATAAGTTATATCCTACACTTGATTACTGTTATTAGTACTACAAACTTTCCTTGATAAATGAGAATGGACACCAAGCCATAAACCTGGACTGTCCAAAATCCCTCCAAGCTAAAGGAGTCTATGTCCAAATTTTGTGAAGTTCAACAAGAGTACTGCGAACAGCACGTTATATGCCTGCCATGTGATTAATAGTGCTCCACTGAAGCACTAGCAGGGTATGATTGAGATCTGCAGATTACTGACCAATGGATCTCAATGACACTGATTTTTAACTCATTAACCCCTGGCGCCACGTTTATGTGGCAGGAGGTAGTAGCCTACTTCCGAACTCTTTAGCGTCAAGGTCATGTATGATACACTAAAGTGGGTGGTATTATAGAAAGGTAGACAGATGTAGCTCTACAAAGATACCAAATAATCTGGATGTTCCAGTTGCACTACAAATTACAGAGGGAAAAATGTAATTTTTTGGACCCGAGTTTTTTCCACCCAAAATTTGCTCGAGGTCGGAATCTGTTTTTGTGTGCGGATTTTAGACTTTTTGGCCTCAGGTCTAAGGCAGACCAGTCTGAACTGCACACAGACAGGTGAAGCTTTGCAAAAAGTAGGATAAGATGGGCATTTGGAATAAAGAGTGGTCTTGATACGAAAATGATGGGTCCGTTAAGCAAAAAAAAAAACACCAACAAAAGAACTCCAACTTTTACCCTTCTGCTCATGTGCAGGTGAAATAGCCAATAAAAAATGATGTTTCTAACACAACTAGGCATTAGGTTAACCAGAAATCTCTTGGAGATCGATGTATTAGGATGTATTCAGAAATAGCCCCCAAAATGTGTTTCCAACTCTCATTTCAGGTGAAAACGACAAAAACCTCCAGGGATTAATGTGTTAATCAAAATATGTGGACATGAACTTAACTTGCACTGCAAAATCATCATTTCCTTATCAGACTCAATACAGACTTGTCCTTAGATCTCAAAATCTATGGGTGTCTTTATTATCCTAAGTGTAAAAGTCAGCGATAAAGTTTGGTCATAAGAAGTTACTGTGCAAAACCCACTAAATTTCTTAAGTTACAATGACCTTGATCTTTAACTGTAAGCCTACTACAAACATTGGCCAAGGTACAAGGCCTTAAAAAAAGTCATTATCCAAAGACATTTTTCTTTTTCAGTCAAAGCGACAGTTACCTCATCATCTGCTACATGAGGTTAGTTGTGGTAAGAAGGTAGTGAAGCAAGCAAATATCTATGAATTGGAATCATCAGTACTACCGAATGATAGAACTGTCAAGGCTGAATAGCTGACATGCATCATCTATGAGTTAGAATTGCCAGTGGGACTGAATGACATAAATCTTAAGGCAGAATTGCCTATGTCTGAGGCAGACCCCTGAGTATGACTGACTGACATACACAATTGTAAGGCAGAATTGCTGCTGTATTGAGGCAGAGACACCATAAATTGTTATGGCTGTAAGTTGAGTGGCTTGGGGACAGAATGCCCAATAATGCAATAACACTGAATACAGCTTGGAGAAGGTACAGTAGGTGTAGCCTGTTTAAGTACTCCAGTCTGGTTGCTACCTCCAGTGATAGTGGAAACTGCATGCTAATCGAAAAGAAGGAAGTTAATGTGAAGATGCAATGATGGAGGGTGAGCCAGATGTAACAGAACTGCTGGTGGTGGTTGGTGCATTGGAGGATAAGCAAACAAAACCTGTACACTCTCCATGCTGATCAATTATGAATGAATGTCTGCTACCTGACTCAGCACACACCCGTCTGTGACTGACATAGTTGATAGTGACATTGTACAAGTGTCTGCTGAACTGACTTTGATTAATAGCTTTGACTGTCATCTATTCACTGTGAAAAGCATCGCTTAATTACATTAATACCTAACTGTGAGAATCAAAGTCCAAATCTAGTTTAGATTGCATTTTCTGTCCAATGGATTTAAAGACAGAAACATGCTGTATTTTTTTATTTAATGTCTGTGTGATGTGTGTGAGTGTATTTGTGTGTTTGGTGATGATATATGGCAATGGTAAGTCTACTGACTATATTTGCTTGAAACTGTATAAAATGCTTGAAGAAATAGAACTTGTTTTCTTTTTCTCAAATTTTTCTTTTTCTTTCATTTTCTAAAGGCTTATATGAGTCAAGCACACTGAACCCTTTTTGGGACCACAAAACAGACTCTGAGTCTCAAAACGTTTGTTTAAGAAAAATCAACATGCCAAATTAAGCTTAGGAGCATATTAACTTTAAGGAAGGTTGCAAAACTAAGTTTCCCACAATTGTTTCCTACTAAAATGGAACTATTAACTTGTTCAGTACATCTGTCATGAAATTTCTAAAGTTGACAAAATTTAATTTTTCAAATTACTTACCAAAAGATAAAGGTGTAGGATTTTTACAAGAATTATGGGACCTACAGCAAGACTGAGCTGCAATAGAATTTCTAAAGTAAAATGTTTTCTCCACTGCTTGCTATGTATCTGAACAAGAAGATTATTGAAATTTAGGTGCTTAATTCAAAAATGAAAACTGTTACCTCAATATCTATCCATGACTTTCCAAAGAGAAATCTGTCCACAATCTGTCTTTCCAGGTTTGCAAAGTTATACTCAATGGTGGTTCCCTTGCCCACCTCAAAGGAATAGCTACAATTGGCCAGAACTAGGGGCAGAATATCCTGCTCTGGGTGATAGCTGATCAGGTGTGCTGGAGTTATGTCCCTTGCTTTCACTTTCGGCAGGTTTTCAGTGCTGCATATTATAAAAATGTAATTGGAGCTATTATTTTGCAAAGAAGCATAACGAAATGATTATCTTCTATTAATAAAGTAGCATGAAATAAATGTAATGGATGCCTGCTATAACACATGTACAGTAAGGGTCCTAACACAAGGAACCTAGCTATAACGTACTTTGTTTTAACTCAAATTCAGATGAATGCAGTGTGGCTTCTCCAATTTTGTAATTTCAAAAATTTCTTCAATTATTACAAAGTTTCAGTGTCAAAGTAAACAAGAGTTTTGATTTGATAATTTTGCAAGATCTGTTCTTGAAGAGAAAATATCACTGTTTCTTTCTTTATTTGAATAAAGATGTTAAATGTAGATATTTATGAATGCTCATGTCATTTGTGTCAATGGTCAGCCATTGCATTTTGTTATTAGCTTATTTTTGACAGAAGAAGCTGTTAATTTAATTCTTATTGAATAATCAACTATAAAGCCATTAAATCTTCTTTGTCTTAATTGGGTCACAACTACAATCATTATTTAATCAACTAGCATATTCAAAATATAAACCAAAGAATGCTGTAGTTTAATAAAGTTAATCATCTGTATTTATAAATCAATTAGTTTACCAATCTAAATTAGTAATTGCTAATCAGCAAAATCAATCACATAGCTTCAGGTCCATGAAATAGCTGGGCACTGTTTTATTCAAATATTAAAGCTGCTGTCAAGTGCATGTGGTTTATCCCATTCCCCACATATATAACCTCAATTATTCATCATGTAGTTATTGAAAAAAACTATTTCAAAGTGTTAATTAGTGTTTATAATTGATAAACCAACAGGAAAATGTAAAGTTTTACTGTCAAAGAGAACTCTGAAACCCTGGAGAGGATTACAATTCTTGTGTTAAACACAGCTGGCTTGAGATTTAGGACAATCTCCTAATAGTGTTGCAATTATTAATTTTATGCCACAAAAATGAACAGTTTGCCTATTTATTACGTAAGTGCTAATAAGGAGCTTGGTTGAACTTTGAGACAATCCAGTATTGTACATTTTTTCTCTTGATTATTTCATCTAAATAACTGCATTTTTATTTTAAAATACTGATTAACCAGTCATTGAAAAACACTATTTTACTTGAAATCATTAATCCACGATAAAGAATTAATTTAAACATAATTGTATATTGTTAAAAATTATAATAGTGACAATATTTATATTACCTAAAGAAAAAAAATAGTCCATTTTCTTCATTTTATATTTAATTGTTCAAGCGTCTACTACCTGAAGATAGAAAATGGAAGAAGCCAAGCTAGAAGAGATAGTAATGAAGATATATGAAAGTGATGGACTCAAGAAAGAAAACCAGACTGGTCTGAAACACAACTTGACACAGCCCTGTATCACATATCACTGGTCTGTTCAAACTAGGGCTGATGGAGTAACAATATTGGGAGATCCTGTGATGGCAAAGCCGAGAAATTTCACAATGACTTGCAATGGACCAGATTCTGGTTTTAACACAAGCATATGGTGGCTAGGATGTTTTATGAAAGCAACATAGTGACTGTTTATGAAGCTAAGTGGTTGGGGAAAAATTTACTTTTTAGATTCTGCAGCCATTAAAACCTATTCAGACATTGTGGGAATTAATAGAGGAAGGTGAATATTCCCATTTGCAATGAAACAAAACTGTTTAATAATGATGCCCGACATCAACTTGGCTGTGAAAATTTATGAACAGATCAATTTAAGAAAATAAAGAAGAGGGCGACTTCCTGTTCTGTGTGAAAAATGGGAAAGTCACAAACCAAAACCACTACAAACTAGAAAATTCAAGTTGCCAATGTGATGTCATGTAAAGATGGAGTTGCAACCTTTACGGTATGATAAACAAGCACAAATGCATGGACAGGAGAAGCCTCATTTGAAAACTGGTCCCACAATGAATTTTGTACACGAGGTTTGATTCCACTTGAGATATATAAAGATGGATATGGTTCACACAGCCATGAAGAAATTTTCATGTACTTTGCAAGGATTTCTATAAATTTTCAAGGAGTACTTTCTCTTCTGGAAAATGAACTTTCTCCATATCTTACTTTGTCTATCACTACATAAATAAGTACAAAAGTAACAAACAAATACAAAACTGCACCACATGAGCAAAGGGATGCTAATATATGTGGTAACTACCAGTACTACATGTCTTTTGATCCACCCAGTTTTATCCCTTTTTATTCATTTATTCATTACTTTTGGAAGTATGTACATGATCAAATTATCATATATTTTAGTCTGTTTAAATGTTTTGTATTCCCACAGAAAAATTCAAGGAGATTTTTGCAAAACTTGAAATGTTGTTCAACAGATTTGAGGGCTTTTCAAGAAAATTCCCAACATGTTTTAAAATCAGTAAGCTTTCAGGGCACATCCTCAAATCCAAGGATATATCAAGATTGTACTAAAACAATATGGTGCTGACAGGATTACTTAGTGTTGATGGATAAGTGCTATATCCACCCAAATGCACAAAGGCTTGTCAGTAGGGATAAAAGTCATCTTCCTCCCTAACAACACCACTCAACTGCCTGGATACAGCTGCTTGGTCAACAAATCACTGTATTATGTAGGAATGCAACGATATGCCCAAAACCGTATTGTTATACATAACCCACACTGCAATATGCATTGCAATACATAGCACTTAATGAAAACAATAAAATAATCACTGCAAAATTTACTACCTGAAAAACACAACATCTCTAAGTTATGTTATCTTGCAAGACTTCAAATGGTCACTAAATGAACATATAAAATTAACATAAAAATGAAACAAGTCTACAAACACCTGAAAGCAGTCAAGTTATCAGCAAATAAAAATATCTGCCATTTCTAGTCTGTCTGTGGTTTAAAATTCCATACTGCACTTTTTGATATTATGTTAGGAATAATTTCAAAATCCATTGTTTGAAAAAAAGGTCTGAAAATTAAAATTCATGTCTACAAACCTATCAACTAACTTGAAAAATGAGTCTATGTTAATCAATATTGGGAGACAAGAAAAGGAAGTTACAAATGTAATACGACATAAGCAATTTGATCTGACTGACCATGTATTTCACACGGAAACGTAAGATGCAGCTGCTGTTTGTTTAAATGGTTTGCTCTCTTTTTACTTTTTGAAGCTAAAATATCAATCATAACAGCAGACGTTGCATGCATTGTTGTTATGTACATTCTGGGAATTGGATACAAAAATAAATTATTTTAAAGAAATTTATATATTTATGAACACAGACAATTGAGTACTGTTCATTTAGTGTCATAAAAAAAAATTATCCCCTAGTCTTGACTTGCCACCTCCAAATAAACTTGGCCAGAATAATGGTACATTATCTTCTCATGCTAAGTGTGCATTTGGGAAGCAAAGAAAATATGGTTCTTGAATTAAATTGGAAAAATTTTGCAGTATACAGATTTGTTAGATGAAAGCAAGACTGTGAAAAAATTGCAGTACAGAAAACCATATTGCGGTATGTATTGCCAGAACAGCAAACTGCAATATACCTGTACTCGTATATCATTGCACCCAGAGTTATATGAAAGATGAGATACTGACAAGCACTGATAAAAAAGATTGTTGCTGATAAAACTCCAGTTCAGGACAGCATGCAGAGTCTGAATCTGGGGGTAAATCAGAGAATGCTACAATGCCTAGACAATGTACTTTGGGGATAAATCAT
>JAECUM010036198.1:0-40323 GCA_016617855.1 Megalonaias nervosa
TTCATTAGAAGACCTTTATTATTTTATAGACTGTTTAAACAAATTACATCCAATAATAAAACTTACATTCAATGTGTCTAAAACTGAAGTATCATTTTTGGACGTAGAGGTCGTGAAAAATGAAAATAATGACATCACTACCATGGTTCATGTTAAAAACACGAATATTCATCAATGTGTTGAATATTCTTCATGTCATCCTCAATCATGTAAAAACGGGATAACATATAGCCAAGCAAAAAGATATAGAAAGATTATTTCGGATGACACTGTTTTTAAATCATCTTCGACAGATTTAGGTCAGCATTTTTTAAATAGAAATTACCCTATTCACATCATTAATACTGCTTTCCAAAAAGTATCTTCTCTTACGCAACTTGAATCATTACAATGTAAAGTAAAAAATAGAAATGAAGATATCATTCTTTTTTATTATTGAATATAACCCAAGTTTGCCTAATATAGGTAAGGCTATCAATAAATATTGGGATTTATTAAAATTATCTTGTAAAGCAAGTGTTAAATCGCTACACGAAAGCAAACCGACACTTGCTTATAAAAGGCCTACAAATCTTAAAGATTTCCTAATTAATTCTAAATTAGAAAAAACATTACATAAAAAGGGATCATCTACTATATGTAATAGACCTAGATGTTCGCACTGTCCTTTTATTAATGAAAATACTTCTTTCAATAGTAATAATACGAAAGAAACATTTAATATGCGTTGTGATACTAATTGTGCAACATCTAACGTTATTTATTTGATCACATGCAAAAAATGTGGCATCCAATATATTGGACAAGCCAGTCAACAAATATCTAAACGTATGAACCAACATAGATAAGACATAAAAAATTATATCGATCAATCATTTTCATCTCATGTTGCCGCACATTTTAACAAGAATTCCCATTCTTTGCAAGATTTCTCCTTTCAACCTATTGTTATAGCTGATTCTAAGATGGAACGTCTGCTAAAGGAAACCTATTGGATTCACCGTCTTTAATACGGTATATCCAAAAGGTCTAAATTCCAAAACACTCTACGATATTCATTAATCAATTTTTTAAAATTTATTTATATTTTTTTTTAATTATGTCCCCTGTCTACAATTTAGTTAAGAATAATTTTATATTATTCTAATTTACTGAATAACTTGATTAGTGAAAGTATAAACTAATATCATAAAAATAAGTTTAATAATTCTTTACAAATGAAAGGGCATTTTTAAAATTAATTCTGAACATATTCTGATATTTTATTTATAAAATAGTTATTAGTTATTCATTTTATCATTATAAATGGGCAAGTCTAAAATCACCTGCCGTACAAAGTAGAATATATTCCTACTTACATGATAAATGGATGACTGGTGAAGCTGCTTACATTAGGCATTTAACGACCAGTCTGCCCAAGTGTAGGCTATGTAACAGAAATATCGACTCAAAAAGCATCTAATTTTAGACTGTCCAAAAAACAATAAAGAGAGGGAAGAAATTAAAAATGAAATTATAAAGAAACATGGGAAATTCGAAAATTCACACTTACTCTACATGAATGAAATAAATGACAACAAAATTTATAATAAAATAATATGTTTCATTAACAATATTATGAAAACAGCACGGGAATATAAATAAGGATGTTTGTACATCCCTCATAGATAATTTACCTGTGAGATCGACCATAGGTACAAAAAGAGGGGGGACAAAGGGGAAGCGCCAAAGCTACGAGACTAACGTGGGGTAGTACGGGCCGCTCCAGATCTCCCCCCAAACACACACATCCATATCTACTCTACACTCTCTCTACTTTAACTATCTTTCCTCAAACACACACTAAAACGAGAAAGGGTCCAAAACCGGGAAGTCAGTATCGATTTTAGATCACAATTGATTTCCCGAGTGAAGGGTCCACTAAAGGTAAATAATAACTACGGAGAAATTTGACCTATCTAGCCAGCCCTCACAAAAACAGAAATACTAGCGTACAAAACAAATAGCAAATACACATAACACACACAGGGCACCATAGACCCTTGGCAAGGATCATCAAAAATTAAATAGACTCCAAATCCAGCAAGGGAGAAGGAGTCTTTGTATCTACACACTAGAATAAGGACTGTGTTTAATCCCTAGACAAAATTTACAAAACTGAAATTTATAAAATGAACACATATAGCACATACACTTTGGAGAAAAACAAATAAACATAAAAACCCTGTAACTTTTGGCACTAGGGGGTTCCTCAGATGATGCTAATCCTGAGAGGGACCACACCAATAACGATATATATATATATAATGCCGACGGTTAGATGGTGTTTATATATATATATATATATATTATAGTTTCAATAAAATATTGAGAGCACTTCACCCCAACCATATAGTTCGTCACAATCTGTAATTAAAATAATTTTCTGTTGAAACACACATATGAAGGTTATGTTCAGAAAATAATCAAATTAACATTAACAGTTTTCGAGAATTTGACCTTGCATCACAATATTCACTAATGGCATTCATACCAAGTTGTGAATGATACATTCAATACATCACCATATCAGGACTGATTCTTTAAGCTATAAATAATCACTGTGGCTTTAAGCAACACTGATTAACTACAACTTTTAAGAGAATTTTCAAGACTACCACTGTGCTGACTGTACCACGGACTAAAACAAAACATGAAATTTTCATACAATTACTGGTATGCATCAACATATCTGAGTTAAGATAAATTGGAGCGTTCAGTCTCCTTCTGTCCACAACCAAAATAAAACACTAGTCACAGTGACCTAATTAGAAGTAAAACCTTGTAATTGTTGTATAATGTAATGTAAATGTCATGACCATTCACTCTTTAAAGAGTTGACAAGTTTCATTGTTACTAACCTAGCAAGCATGATGCATGGAAAATGGTCATTAAACCATTCATTTGGTAAAACAGAATCATATTAGAGAATTAGATTAACAAATGACTGCTAGCTCAGTCTAGTTCGGACAGATAATTGTAAGTACCTACACCATCAATGTCAATGCTTTGCTCACAGTGTAATAAATTCAATAATGATGCAACAACACGGTCAAGATTTCTTGAAACCTATTACAGTTGCAGTTACAAGCGTAACATTGACATATATTTATCATGAACAAAAAAGAATATCAACTAACCTGTACATAAACATGGAAGCTAACTCTAAAATATGACATCCACTTTTCAGTTGCTCACCACAATTACGTCTTTATTTGGTAATATATCCTTTGCTACACTATCAAGATAATGTGGTATACATCAATTGAATTAAGCTTCAATAAACTTTTTAAATGATTAATGACTTAGTAATGTGTAACAAAATTGGTGCAACTGTACCAAATGACAATTTGCTTATAAGGTATTTCATAATCCTTACTCTAAGAACCATGTCACATGGTTACAGTGCCTCTGTGTTCAAGTGATGAAGTGGGCGATCTTTAACATAGGAATGGGATTAGGAATGAACCCCAGACTCAGTTTTAAGTTTCATCTGGTTTATTAACAGTCACAGATTTATATGGCAGTTAAAATATTTCATGACTAATATCAGATGCATCACATCTAAATAAGAATTCATTAATTTAATGTCACATGGGTGCTGTTCATTTGGACAAATGTACGTAACTGAAATAGCTTCTTTTGATAGACATTGACATTAACATTTACAAATATCATAGTGGTAAGATCAGATTTTATAGACTTAGAAACACTGGCTAACATCTGATTCTATTGCATATGAGAAACACTCAATGGCTATAACAGTAATAACTGACAACTTATTTAAGAAGCCTTGAGAAACACTCAATAGCTTTACAATTTAATACAACTTATGAATAGATTATTATTATTATTATTATTATTATTATTATTATTATTATTGAGTCATTTTCAGTTCCTATTAAAAAGTAATATTTTAGTAAGGTGTACAAGAAACACTTGACCTGACCTCGTAAGGTCATGAAAAAAAATACTCTGATTATAATTTGCCTGATTACGCAAATATTTAAGCTACCTTTGCTGATTCAAATTATAAAAAGGAATATATATCTTGAAAGATCTAGAAACTTTAGATCATACATATACAGACTTCAGAACTTACTTTTAAACCTATCCCAAATTTACAAGAAAGATACAAGCTTTTAAATAGACTTAGTAATAAAATGGTAAAACTACTTTCTCACGCAGTATCTAAACATATAGAACTCTATACGACCATCGAAAACCTGACATGATCATAGCACAGAAGCTGACAGTACTTTGGAAATTTCCCGTGGAATTCTGCAGAAGTTTGCGCCTCGCAGGGAAAATTCTGCTGTTCGCTGGGTAGCAACCAAAGAGGAAAATTCTGCAGATTCGACTTTGCAACAGATAATAACAAAACCACACATTAATTAATAATTGTGATTAAAATCATTGATTACTTAGTGTAATCGCTAAGTGTTCAAATATGTCTAAGTGCAATAGTGAAAAATGATTAGCTTAAAAAAAACAGGTGATACCGTTCCAAATATCTAAACATGTATACGAGGCTGACACCAAGGACAGTTAGCCTAAGGCATCAATTAATGGTATAACATCATAAGTGCAAGGAGTTCAAAGGACGAGTTGTTATCAATTTATAAGCGAATACGAAATATAACCGGGAATCATACCAACCTTCGTTTTGGTATCGTATAACTGTAGGTATTAATGATATATTAATATTGACCATAAATGCTGACAGCACCCCCCGCACCTAATTTTACAACCAAGAGCGTGACGGTTAATGACTTAATTTAAATTTAGAAGAAAAAAATTCGAGGCTAGATTTAATGCAATATTTACAAACGACGACATAATCTTGAGTTAAGATAATATTTTTTTGCCTTGTGGTTCTAAGTGCAGTGAATCTAACTAGGACTGGAATGAAGTGTCATTTGAATTCTCTCAAGACTGTTACCAGTGTATACAGATCCATACCTTCCTACACCGTTTACATAAAAGTATGATAAAGGTGACGAAATATTCACAAAGCAATAAATGATCGTGGATATAGCATATTATCAAGTAAGTGTTGTAACAGGGTGGCCTACAGGTTGCTATTTTTGTATATAAAATCCTCCTTTAGATACATATACTAGTATTAACAAATAACAAAACTTCTGCATTCATTGCCACATGTTATGAAGAAGTATCTGGAAAATAATGATGGCTACAAAAGTTGTAACTAGTCAGGGAAAACTACTAAATAACGTCAATGAAACCACTCTATATCCGTTTAAGAAAAGAAATATCGAGTAAATGGATGAGCTGGACATACAAAATGACTTATTGTAGTGATAGTTTAAAATGTTTCGGCAGTATCATGGTAATCATAATCTTAAGTTTGAGTGTTCCTACCACGAATATAAAAGGTCACTATCCAAGTGCTGATTTCACTTAATTTTGTTTACTTTATAGTTTCTTCAAAAGCAAGTTCAGAAGGCAAATAGTAAATATAAAAGCTGATGGCTTGTAAGCAAGTATAGTACAGATCAAAGGTTATCATGACTTATTTCACATGATATTTGTCATTAACATGCTGTCAATCATCCGAAATTCTATAAGTTGTCTTACTGCTTAATTATTATACCAGCTAATTACAGTAATAATATGACTGCTTCGATGGCCTAGTGGTTTAGAGTGTCCGCCTCGAGGTTAGTGTTAGGACTGGTCGGCCTGGTGTCAGGATAATGTGACTGGGTGGGACATGATGCTACATAGAAGTAGGCAAAAACCAGGTTTCTGCCTCATAGCCCCCACTCCCCCCTCAAAACAAATACAATCACCACCTCTAGACCACTGAATATTTTTTATATTTGAGTACGACCAGATTTTTATCTTAAATACATTTTGATGTTAGACTTTGTGACGGTAATTAAGGGGGAGTGGAGTCTATGATCCAGAAACTATGGTTTTCCCCTACTACTGATACAATGTTTAACCGAAAATTTTATTTATCAGATTATTTTTAATGTTAGATAAAATTAATTAGAGAAATTATAGCTAACACACTCTACCTGATACGTTTTCTTATAACGAGTTTCATACCTGCTTACTCTCATTGGCAAAATATGTTAGAATACTATCAATCGTAAGAAATTCGCGAATTAAATCGCCCATATCATACTTAACTCCGCGCAAGTAAGATCTAATCTGATCTAGCAATTTTTTGTAAATTACACTTGCTATTTTGCAAGAATTTTTTGGTTTCAAATCTTGGCTCAATTCGCTTTAGCGCAGTTGATAAACTAACACCGATTCCAGAAACAATTAACAAAAATGGATTTAACATTGCTCCGCTAGAAACTATACCAGAGCCTGTCGTCAGCAACGGTAAATACGAAATTACTCGAATTATTCTGTGATAATATTTATAACATTTTTTTGTGCACCAGATTTGTTTGTGGTAGTATTTATAATACTGCATTAACTCGTCAAGATCGGATTTTGGGATATTTTCTGAAACTCGACTGAAATCAATAATTTGTTTTTTCATTTATTTTTTATGTTACACGATTGTAAATGTTCTAATGCCAATTCATCGTTAGCGCCACTAAAATTTTATCATAAACTCTGGAGGCAGTATCATCATATTCTTTATTTGTTAGTACATCATTTTTCTTTAGCCAAGTGTATGAGTAAAAATTATCGTAACTTGCATCAGCTTCAAATTGAAAAGTAAAATATGCGTTATTTACCAAATTTTTGGCTTTTTCCTCAGCTTCATCAATAAACCCAAGCACCAGAGCAATTTCATCTAATGTAAAATTGTTTAGAACAAGATATTGTCATATAATTGCATATGCAACAATAAAATTAATAAAAAATAATTTACGTAAAGAAATTGTACTTATTGGGTCTTTAACATAAAATATATTATCTATAAGCTCCTTTAGTACCTCAAAATTAGAATCATCATTAAATTTTATCAACTTCACCATAATAATTTCTTAATGATAGTTGTCTAGATCGATGGAGTGTTGGTGGTGGAAAATCATCTGCTTCACTAATATCATAATACGAGTCATCTTTTATTCAGTTTTAACTGATCTAACATTATCCATAAAATCTTTCCGTTGAGTGTCACCAAAATTATTAAATTTGTTTAACTCATTTATTATTTTTAATGACTTGTGAACAATAATTAGATCAAATTCTGGAGCTTGTCTCAGCAACGATATCATTGCATTTGCATACACTTTATTAGCTAGCTCTGCGCTTATCGATTTAGCAAGATTTTTATTACTGTTTGTTTGTCATGATAGCACATACCCAATTTCTGAAATATTTCTCCTTTTTTAAAGTTGTCGTTTAATTTTTTGTCTCTGTTTAAGACTGTGATGAGCGTTTACTCTAGTTTCCTCTTGCAGTCGTCCGACTTGTGCCCGTGATTTTGTTGAATCAAATTTAACAATAAGATCTAAATTTTCAGTACTAAGATCAAGTAATATTTATTTAGTATACTTTCAACTCGATTTTGTTCTTCACGACAATCGTCAGGATAACAGTATTTGCTTATAATATCAAAATCTTTTAATGCATCTTTTAGTTGTGGACCTCGCATTTCCTTAACTCGAACAAAATTTTGTTGATCATATAGCTTATCATCAACTTTGCTTAAGTGATCATATTTTAATCTTCTTAGAAACATTTTTTTTTTATTTTCTGTGTTCTTTTATTATATTACCGACAGAGTCAACATCAGTTTGGACAAGTTCTACTGTATGATCAAAGATATTATCATAACATTCCTTTGCAACTGTTATTATTGCTGGGTCTGACATTGTTATACTTATTTGTTTACATAATTGTTTACGAAACTGAATTGTAACAATTACACTTGATCATCCAGTGTAAATATTTGAAACGCAGTTAATCCAGGATATGGAGCTTCGGCATTACTAACATATATTGGAAAATATTTATATTTGTTTTTCGTATTCGCTGCAGCTAAAGTAAAATATTGTGTTGTTGAAACGTACGTATTAGTTGTGCTGTATAAATTAGTCCAAGTTGCATCATCATTAGACCCCTGCAGTCTCTAGTTGTATATTCTACCAGTAGATGCATTCAATCGTCCGCGTCAAATTGCTACAGAGCACGGACATTGTATTTTGAACCTGAAGTTTGTTGTTTCTCCATTTGTTGTCCACTCCGAGCTGCCAGATAAAGTAACTCCAGTTGTGAACAAAAAAGCTTGATTTGGATTATTACGAGGATATTGTGTTGACGCAATGGCAACAAATCCAACTCTATCTGTTACTGCCTCGGACAAACTTGAATAAATCCGACATTGTTTTTGGATCGCTTTCTTCCACTAGCTGTAAATGAGTTTCATAAGCTTAAGTTGCTAAATCTGTCGATGATACTGGAACGTACAATGACGATATTTTATTAAATCCAATATCTATCGTTCCGGTCATTATTCCGCCTGATAGCGGTAAGTAGGTCGAGCCAACCAACTGAATCATATTTCGTAATACTGCTTCAGTGTCGTCGACGTATTTTTTGTTTGTTAAATCAACGACAGCAGCTGGAACGTATGATGATGTTATTTTTATTAGCGCCCATGTTTAATGTTCCAGACATTGTGTCACCGCTCAATTTAACAAAATTATTTTTAACAAATCTGACATTTCTTAGCCAGTCGTCATTGGTTAGTGTTGTATTTTCAAGTTGTGTGTTATATACTACTTTACCGCCCATGTCAATCGATCCGGTCATTGTTCCACCAGATAAATGTAAGTACGCTGTAAGTACTTCTCGTAATTGTGCATAACTAATAGCGTCTATATCACCAGCTGGTGGTGAGTTTATTGATAGACCGGCTACTTTTGCGTTGTATGCTAATACAATATTACCAGTAACTGTTCCGCCGGTTTTATCAAGTTTATTATCGTCAACAGATTTTAGCTGTGAATAACTTACTGCTTGAGTTTGATTTAAATTTGGTGGCGGATACTCAGTTTCTAAATTTATTATTTTACTACTGGACATATCAATATTACCGGTAACTGTTCCACCTGCTTTATCAAGTTTATTATCGTCAACGGATTTTAGTTGTGCATAACTAATTGTTTGTGTGTTAACAACATTTACTGGCGGATAAGCTGTTTCTAGTCCTAAAACTCGCTGATTTGACATTGATAAGTTACCGGTCATCATATCGCCAGATTTCTTTAAATAACCCGACAAATCAACATTGCTGTATGTTGTTGTTGTCGTTGTAGTTATTGTGTCACCCAATGTTGTTCCGAATTTGTGTAGTAGCTCATTATTTTTAGTGCGTTACAAAATTTACATATCAGTTTGACGATCGGTTCAACAAAAAAAATGTGTTGTCAGTTAGGCATGCGAAAATTTTATATAACAAATATATACAATGTCGATATTGAACTTTGACACTAAGTAACTAGTAAAACACAAACACAACAATGAGCTACCTGATTGTCATTATCTTATTATTGGCAGAGCAGGGTCAGGCAAAACAAATTTGCTGATGAACTTGCTGCTTAACGACAATTTTAATTATGATCAAGTTTATATTTACACAATTAATCCGCAACAGGATAAATACGATCTACTTAACGAGTATAACGACAAACTTCGCGACGAGCTTGATGCAGGTGAAGATT
Organism: Megalonaias nervosa; assembly: GCA_016617855.1. NCBI lineage: Eukaryota > Metazoa > Mollusca > Bivalvia > Unionida > Unionidae > Megalonaias > Megalonaias nervosa. Next base: position 9,699 of record JAECUM010036198.1, read on the forward strand.
TTTTTTATTATTAAGCAACCGGAACTTGACTCGACCGAGCATAAAATAGTTGTTTTTGATGACATCCTGCTAAATAATGAGGAAATGAATAAAATAAGATCTTATTTTTCATTGTCACATAACAAACGCTGTAATGCTGTTTTTCTTGTGTAAGGATTTTATAATGTTGACAGATTTATCAGACGTAATATTGGTTGCTTTATATTATTTCCTGGACTGAACAATATTGACGTGCGAAGTATTGCAAACGAACAAGGTGGAAATGTAACGAAAGAAACGTTTATTGAGCTGTATCAACAAGCAACAAAAGAAATATAATTTATTTTTATTTGATAAACTTGCGCGTGATCCAGCAAAAATGTTTCGTTGTTGCATTGACAAATATTTGCAGAAAATAAAGTTCACCATAGTAAACATTCAGTAAACGAAATTTTATAAAACATACTGAAATAAAATGGAAAAACAAATAATATATCAAAAACAATTAGAGGCACTGAAAAAATTTACTTAGTCTAAGGCAATGATTAAAAAGAAAGTAGAAAAGGCACGGCGTGGACAAGTAGCTGCCGCAGAAAAAACTGCCAAACTTTTTAAGCCTGTTACCGAGGCAGTACTTGGAAAACAACCAGAAATTGGAACGTTATCAGAACAACAACTTAAAAATTAAAAGAAAAAGGTCTGCTTGGTTTACTAGGAGAAAGACCGAAAGAAGAAACTAGAAAAATTGCGAAGGCACTTGTAGCGAACATTGCCGATCCTGTTGCTCGATAGACTGAATTAGATCGGATAATCAACAATCCACTTGAACTTCAGCAAAGATTAACAAGGGCACCAACAGTGCAGTCAAGAAAATTATTAATAGATTTAGCAACAAAATTAGAGGATAATAAAGAAGAACAAAGAAAAATTGGTCAGATAATCGTAAAATGTATGGATATTGAAGAACAAAAAAAAATTTATAGAAAAAACGCACAAATTAAAATAACAGATGACGATTATTTAAAATTTTTAGTTGATCATGATATTAATGAAATTAATACGATTAGAACTTGGGCACCTGAAGATATAAAGAGTTTATGCAAAAACTAGACGATCTAATTAACAAAGGTAGATGGCTTATGAAGAAATGGATAAAGCTGCAAAAAATGAGGAACTTCTTCCGCTTTTGACAGATTAAGAGAGGGTATTGTTGCTAGTGTTTTTTTTTTGTTTTTGTTTTTTTTTTAATCAAACAGCAAAACAATATCTAACTAGGCCGAATGATTACGGAAAGGGATGGAATTTTAAAAGGTTGTTTGAAGATTATGATCATAAACGTTTAGAAAAATTATTTAAGGAAAGAACTGGATCAGACGTTAGAGTATTTACGTCAACCGTTGAAATGGTCGGCAGATTAATGCTACTAATATCATCAAAAGAAGCTGGCATTGTTAGCGCGGAAATTGACAAGGAGATGGTTGACATACTAGATCATCTTAGATCAAACGGATTATTATCATCAGACGAATATGACATTTTACATAATGATATTATTGGCTAAATTTTGTAAAACATTAAAAATAAGCAATGGCACTAATATCAACAATATTATTACTTGATTTGTCACAAACGACAAGAGATAGTGCAAATTTTTTGGTAACTTATCTTCCGCCGATAGAACTTGATCCAGAAATGCAGTGAAAAATTGGATTAATTTCTTATACAGCATGGCATTCTATGACTAACGTAAAAACTGGCGTAAATGATGATTTTACATTTCAACCAGCAGCTGCACCGTGGATATCATTTGAAATACCGCAGGGCGCTTACAATGTAACTGATCTTAATAAAACAATCAAAGAATCAATAACAAAAACAAATGCCAACGCCGCAGACAATTTTGAGTTAATTCCAAATTATAATACGTTATGCGCTAAAATAACACTAAAAAATTCATTTGTTAATAGATTTTTCTTCAGCAGCAAGTATTTCGTCGTTGTTGGGATTTACTCATCAACAACACGGATCTGCCACAGAATAAACAATAGCGTACTACGGAGATCTTCCGGTAAATATAACAGATGTAAATACTATTTTGATAAATTGTTCTATTGCATCAGGCTCTTATTCTGCGCGAGATAGTCGGGGTCAAACAATATGCAGTTTTTCGCCCGATGTTCCGCCAGGGTCGTTGATGCAAGTTAATCCACGAGAAGTTATTTATTATCCATTAAATGTCGAAAATCAAATAACAGAAATAAGTATGCAATTAACAGATCAATCTGGACGACAACTAGATTTAAACAACGAAATTGTTACTTATTACTTGCATTTGCGATCGTGCAATAGTTGTCAGTTTTGTGCAACAGATATAAAATGAAACAATGACGAAAAATCTACAGAGGAAAAATAGGAGGATTTTTGGGAATAGTTTTACTAAATTTGCTGAAAATGTACCGGGGATAGCACGTGAAGTTGCTCCAATTGCGCTGGACGCATCAAAGCTTTTACGACAGGAGCGGCATCATCTGCTGGAACTGCAGTCGGACAAAAATCGCCAAGATAAAAAGAGACCGCGCAAGTATCCTCAAATGAAATAGCACAAGTAATTTCAACAATTGCGCCAACGGTAGATACTAAACAAGCAATGATAGCTAAAACAAAGAAACTGTTGTCGCCGCAAGGTGAATAGATAATACAAAAATTAGCAAACAAAACAAAACCTGTTGCAGATGTTGCAGCTTTTTAAAATTTTGTGTGACTACTACAAATAAAAATGTCTGTTATAAATTATCTTGATTTTACAGAAGAATTTGATGCAGACAATGTTGCAACAGAATTTGAATATGTTGAATATCTTGACGAAAATTCAAACGAACCAAATAAAGCAGGCGTTCGAACATTCAATACACGAGACGAAGTTGTGTTGGAAGTTCGTGGACGAATATTAGACAATGCCGGCGGCGATACTGCAGCTGATACAGAAATTACTCTTGTTAATAACGGCTAGAGCTTGTTTAGAAGTGCAAGATATCCACTAGCTAATCAAACCGTAGAAGATATTTCAATGCACTTGCCTGTTGCTAGTACAATTTCTAACATAGTCTCATTTAACAATAATTACTCTAGGTCGATTGCAATAAACATTATGTGGTTAAAGGACACTGGATTAGGACAAGCTATCGGAAGCAAATTTCGTACTGGAAATGGTGCTCCAGCTGCGGACAATAATAATCTTGTTGCTGATCAAGTTAACAATAATGCTGCTGCAATAGGAGATACGGTAAGATCAGCTATTACAAATATACGACAGCAGCGATATAATAAGGGTTACGCTAAACGAAAAGCGTTTGTCGCAGAATCTCGGCAAATAACAATGATGCTGCCGTTAAGCACAAATGTTTGGATTTTGTAGCGATTACAACAAAGTGTTTCATGGACTTAAACATACACTTATTTTTGATCGGGCTGAACAAGGTGATTGCTTACACAGAATTGGTGGAGCTGATATGCAATTTGTAATTCCAAACTGGCGCGATGGATGCCATGTGTTGTACCGTCGATAAGAAAATCAGTAGAACTCGATTCATTGCCAGCGGCGTACACAAAGAAAATTTATTTCCAGCAGAACAGAATTTATCAAACAGCAGTTCCAAATACTACTGACTATACATGGCGTGTTACAACAGCAGCAAGTGAGCAACTGCCGAGACATTTGTTTGTTGTTTTCCAGTAGCAAGCACGTCGTGGCAGTCAATTACAAAACAATACAGTGTTTGATAACGCTGATGTCAGACGAATATAAGCTAGACTAAACTCGAAGCAATATCCTGAACAAGCAATCGAATGCAACTTTGCACCAGACGCTGCAAGAAACATTACTAGACCGTACATGTACTGGAGGCAATGCAAAAATATCAAGATGCTGACAGCAGGTCTCAAATTTCTATAGAGGAGTTTAGAACACTTTATCCAAAATTTTATTTGGATGTTAGCAAGCACTCCGAACGAGTCATTGGATCAACCGCAGATATTGACATTACTTGGACACTAGGTGCTGCTCCAACTGCGGCGCTTAATGTGTACGCGTTAGTTGTGAGAGATCGTTTTATAACAATTGACGCAGTTCAAGGTAAAATGACTGTACAAGTTTAATATTGTCTGACAATAAGTATAAAAAAATGGAAATAAAATATACTGTAAAAGAATATACTTGACTCAAGGAAAAGCTAAAAACTAGCAACTGCTGTTGCCAAACGATAGTCAGTTTCACTAAAAATATCTCAGACAACTGCAACAAAAGGTACTCCAATAAAACTAATGTTAACTCAAACACAAATGAACACACTCGAAAAAGGTAAACCGAAGTTTTATTTCACAGGATGAAATACAATGTACTACGTGGTAGTTCTTACGTCGATCTTCCTTCAAAAATAAAAAATAAAAAAAAATGCTTTATTAATATAAAATAGCTATGATGAAAAGTGTTTTCAGTGGTCAATTCCTTCCGCGCAGCATCCGCCAGATTAAAACGCCGACCGTGTTGAATACTTACTGTATTCGTCCGAGTTAGATTTAGCGGAATAAATTTTCCAGTAGCAGAAAATCAAATACCAAAGTTTGAGAAACAAAATAATATTTCTATTAATGTATTTGGACTAGACGAAAATGAAAATGTTTATCCGAGATATATTTCAGCAAATGCCAATCAGTCAACAATAAATTTAGTTTTTCAAAAACCATTAAGTCAACGGACTAGTTGGGACACAATATAATAAAGATAAAAATGAAAAGTATTTTTGTTATCGTTGTTTGCAACGATTTTCGAAAGATAAAAATAAACCAGGTCAACCTGATAGAAGACTACAAGAGCATTTAAAATACTGCGTTAATGTACAGCGAATAATAATGCCAAACGGAATAGAAAAAGTATTAAAATTTAAAAACCGTAATCATAAGCTAAATATCCCGTTTGTTATTTATGTTGATTTTGAGTGTTTACTTGTCCCAGTAGCTGGCTCAGAAAATAATGCAAATCAATCCAGTACAAGGCAAATACAACAACATGTTCTTTGCGGAGTTGCTTATAAAGTAGTTTGTTGCGTCAACGATAGTTTGTCAACGCCAATAAACTTTATCGTTGTAAAAATAATGACTCTGAGAGCCCAGCGGTTTGGTTGCTAAAAATCTGATAGATGAAGCTAATAAAATTTTTAACAAATTATCAAAAACAACTCCAATGAAAAATTAACACCAGAGCAGAAAATTGATTTTGATGAAGCAGTTAATTGTCAGATTTGTGAAAAACCATTAGGCGAAGATCGAGTGCGTGATCACTGTCATTTAACAGGCCAATATCTTGGAACAGCATATGACAAATGTAATCTAAAATTTCATGCGCCAGATTTTATTCCAGTTGTTTTATACACTTTCAGAGGCTATGACAGTCATCTAATAAAGGAAGCATTTTGTGACGCTGATATTAAAGCTCGACTAAAACTTAACAACGTGATAAAGTGTATTCCAAATAACTTTGAAAAGTATATGTCAGTTGCTCTAGGTAAATTACATTTTATCGACAGTCTTCAGTTTATGGCAGCGTCTTTGGACGAGTTGGTGAAAGGTTGTAGTTATATTTCAAAAGCATATTAGAGTTATCCCCATCTTGCTTGCGCATAGCTATTTTCATAAGATTGGAGTAAGGAGACAAGGTTATACGTCCCTTCTAATTCTACAGGAAAGCTTTCTAGAGTTCGACACCCAAGGATCGGAGACGAGGAAAGAGACGTGGAGAGCACGTGGTATGTATTTACAGTGACGTCAGCAGTTTGTGTGGAGGTGCAGTGCCGAAGGATCAGGTGATATACTATCAGACGAACGGATCCGAAAGTGCCAGGGAGCACGTTGTCAATGGTGCCGAGAGTACCAAAGAGAAACAAGAGGCGGAAAGGAATTGACAGATGAGTAACTGAGACAACACTGAAAGGAGACACTCTCACTTAAGACCTATAGGTTCATGTGATGGACTAATAATTGGCAACTGTTAATAGGTCATCATCATCATCATCATCATCATCATCATCATCAATCCCTTAACCCATGAGATCGTTGGGGCACCACAGTTGACTTTACAACCAATTCTCTCCATCTTTCCCTGTTCTCTCTACTGCCCTTTGGGAATCTTCAAATCCCATGCCTATCCACTCCTTAATGTTGTCTTCCCACATCTTTTTCTCTCTGCCTCTTTTTCTGCACCCTCGCACTGTGCCTTGCAAGATTGTTTTTGCCAGTCGAGATGATCTTGAGACATGACCGTACCACTTCAGTTTGAGCTTTTTTTTATAGTGGTCCAGAGGTCTTCATAGGATCCGATGGCTCGTTGGATCCACAACAGGATCCAACGTTAATAGGTCATTGATTGTATTTGTTCGGAAGAAATTGCGACTGAGAAATTTGTCGATAAGATTATTGAATTAATGTACTTTTCTTTAATTAAAATGTTGTAGTTTGCACCTTGAGTTATTTAAATACCTACACCGTTGGCAATGCTGACTGGAGGCTCGGAGTTATTTAAATTTTAATTATCCACCTTTCTCTGGTATTAGAAATAATATCGTACGAAGCACCTGACAAGCATTATGTTCTCAAATTTGGACTTCTTTTCACGGTCATTGTTTCATGGGTATATGATCCTTAAATGTTCGAAAAAAACAGATGTTGCTCTGATCCTGAATGAACTGCCTTTTATTATATAATGACAATTCCTCAATATTCTCTTAGTACTGCACGAATTTTCAATCTGAGTGCAGTCTTTAATTGTAACATTTGCGTTCATAAGATATAGGAAAGTATGTATTAAAATATATATTTAAAATGAACAAGAAATATAGCTCATGTTTTTAAGGGTACTTCACTCATATCATAAATATGATGATCAGAAAGTTGTTACATAATTAAAAAAGTAAAATGCACATTGTTAGCAATTATCTGTATTACAATTTGCAACCGTCCAAGATCCCGCATATATTTTTAAACTGATGGTAACAGTCAGTGGAATACGTGCTATGCATGGTACATTATTGATTCACGATACTGAGGGTGACTGGTTTCTACATTGATTTCCTGCCAAGAGTTTATCCAAGATATGGGGCCACTCTAATGAAAAAGATTATATCGCTGCTTAGCTGTCTCTTGTTGAAATAGACTTTTTAATGGATTATGATCCAACAGAATTTACATATCGATTGTGTTCGTTTTACCGCAGGATAATATCATTAAAGTCGACACGCTCCAAGTTATATCTGTTCCCCTCTCCCCCCCCCCCAAATCTTTTAAAAACAACTTATGAGTATGTTTAAGTTCCTTTTTACACTTTCTTTTAATTAGAAACTATTTAATTATGATTTCGCTATGTACATAACGTTAGAAATATATTTAAAAAATTCTTTAAATGTTGGGACCGAAGACTATTGATGTTAAAAAGTCATTTTTGTCACATTTGAATCAGGAAACTTTAAACTTATTTTACTGTATTTACTATAAGTTTATTTTGAGGTATATCCACTATTTTTTAAAAATTATACACAATAATTAGAATTCGTTATATGTTGAATTCAATTAAGTTTGTATTCACATAACTTTATGTTCTTATCACCTGGGGTGGCCGAGTGGTCTTAAGCGCTCACCGTTACGGATCACTGCCAATCTCACCTCTGTCTGCGTGGGTTCGAGTCTCGGGTTTGGCCAATGTGGGTATGTGAGAAAGCTTGCCATTAGCTTCTCGTGGGTCGATGGTTCTTTCTGAGGTTTTCCCGGGTTTTTCCACCACCATTTATACTGGCCGCCACGTATAGCCTATCTTGTGCTGAAAAATGGCGTTAAACCCTACAAGAGCAACAACAACAAAAATCTTATCACTTAGTCTTAGAAATGTTCAGCATATAAAATCCAAAGCCTAACGCCAAGTCTAATATTACAGCTGTGAAGATTGCTTAGAAAGAAAGTAAACACAAGGAAACCAATGATAAATGGAAACATGGGCTCTACTATCAATCAGAACTGTTTTTCGCAACGAACTTTTGTCGGTGCCTAAGTAGATATTCTTAGAATATTCTATTAAAGACGATTTAAACTTCGATATTATTGGAACATATAATTTAAAACGTTGAAACATTTCAGCCAGACTAGTATTTCTTTGGCAGTCCAAATTACACTTCGAATTTAAGACGTTGAAACATCTCAGTGAGACTAGTATTTCTTTGGTAGTCAAAATTACACTTAGACTTTACTCAAAACCGAGTTACAATCGCAAGGAATATATGAATTACGTTTTGATTTCACTAAAAACTGAGTTGCAATAGCAAGGAATAGCCACGCACAGTATCAGAACGACTATTGTATTTCACTGAGACGCGACAAAAAGCTTAAAATTTAACAAAATGAACGTAGATATAAACTATGAAGGTGGAACATACTTAGCTAGACATGAAGTAAAAGAAAGGGAGGCATAATAATTTCGACGCGAGGTATTAAATTCAAAAGGTAAACAGTTGAATACTGATTAATTAATCAAGACAATACAGTAGAAAATGACTCCATAATGCAAAAAAAAAAAAAAAAAAAAATTATTCCAACTGCATCATTATCTATTTCCATATTAAAGTAATTAGTGACATATATTTCTTGCAGAATTATAAGAAATAATTTCAGCTGCCACGGTAGATTTATCTTCCAGATGCCAATATTAGGTTGTAAAGTTCGTTTGGCGCTATTTAATTTCTCTCGATTTTCATGCATCATCATAAGAATTTAACAGCTATTGGACTTAATCATCCACTGTTATCCAAATATTTTCATACGTTTTCCAATAATATAAACGGGTTTCTCGAAAGAAGTGCCTTGCATCATATGAAAGATACAAAGTTAAACCATGCTATGCAGATTAACACATTGAGCTCAAGATTAGGCTAAAGTTAAATTTGAACGCCCAAAATCTCTTGTGATCTCAGTAAGACTGATACTGATACTTTATTGTGATAAAAATACATGGTGGGCAGAAATCATGGCTAATACATGGTGGGCAGAATTTTGTTTAACATTTTACCATGAAGCCAAATCGAGAAATGGCTCAAACGATAAGAGCCACATTAAAGACGCGACAAAGCTTTTAAGTTCAAATATCAAATAATCAATAATCCCCATACAGATAAGGATTTATCATTCTGCCGTATCGAAACACTCCATAGGGTAGTGATTTGGCGATGTAAAAGCACAATCCTCATAAGATGGTATGAAAATAGACTAATTGCAAAACTAGTTACATCTTTCACTAACAGCGAATATTTAGTATTCTTTGTGCAAACTTTGCTAAATTAGACTTCTACATCCGTATAACAATTAGGTCGCATCAATAAATACGTTTTCTAATTTATAGAAAAGAATCTGATTTGCAGGTAAATTTACTTGGCTGGTTGTGATATTTTTACAATGTACAAAAACTGTATTCACTTGTGGAAGCTTTTATATATCTTTAAATCAATGTAAAGTGCATCAAATACATGTATGTATGTATGTATGTATGTATGTATGTATGTATGTTTATCGTCTATCTCTTTGACATTTACCTAACTAAAAGAGACAGTGGACCGTTTTGGTTAAAAAATTAGTTATATGTCATATATCATTGTTGCATGATCCATTTCGCAATAACCACTTCATGCATAGTGGTTAACTTTGATGTGGAAACGCATTTGACATAGTTGTTTACTGTAGATCTAAGTTTCTGACATAATCTTTCTTCATAGCAGATACTTACATATCTTCCCGTATTACCTCTGGTTGGCAAGTTCCCCACTCAAAGCATAGTGATTATATAACAAAGATCGTTATCTCCCTACAATTCAAGATATTTTTGAAAAGTAATTTCTACTCCCAATGACAAATAGAAGCAGTCTTTCCATCGACTTGATCTCATCCTGCAGTTATTGCCTAAAAATATCTTCACATCTCTGGCTGAACAATCTAAGAAGTATATTTTCATCCTTTACGCCCTGAGTACACCAAACATTGCCAAATCCAAATGTAAATAGAAGCTTTTTAACATAGTTAGCCCAGCAATCATAATTTTCCCCCAATCTTAACTGTGAATCGTTGCATTGTTTAGGATATCTCTCTTCTGGCATTTTTATAATTCTTAGCCAATATTCCAAAATACGTTTACACTGCATACTAATTGTTCCTAATTCGTTATATACGAATGAATTTGGAGTAGACTTAGATGTACCAAGGATATATTTGCAGAATGACAAATGAGCTTTTTCAATATCATTGGCATCATAAACCCCTCAAACCTCAGTTCCATAATTACGTATGGGATCTATCTTCGCGTCAAACAGACGAAGCAATCCAGTTACCGGTAATCTGCCATATTTTGAAAGACTTTGTTTCAATATATGCACAGCCATAAGCGCCTGCAAGGATAGAATTTTCTGGCACATATACCAAGAGTTTATTTTAAAGAAAATATGCATCCTAAATATTTATAACATGATTCAATCTTTACCGCTGTATGCCCATAGTACTACTTTTCGTAACTTCTGAGATAGCCACCTCTTCGAAATACAACCACTCTTGTGTTTTCCATATTCACCTTCAATTTCCACGTTAGGCAATGCGTATGCAACCAACTGAGCACATTTTGGAACTGGTGAGCAGTGTCAGCAAAGACATTAAATCGCCTGCATACAACCGTGAAAATAGTTCTAAGGTTTCTACAAACACTCCCTTGTTTCCTTCAACTAAAAAGGGTTTAAAATCATTCAAAAATAAAGAAAAGAGTAAAGGCGATAAAACACAACCTTGGCGCACTTGCAAAGGGCAATTAAACACATCGGTGATAAGACTGTTTGACTTAGCACATGCTTTTACATCAATATAAATTGCCTTAATGATTCTTAATATTTTTCCACTAATATTTTCACAAACTAGCTTTTCGTACACTAAACGTCTCTCTATCCTATCAAAGGCTTTTTCATAGTCAATAAATAGAAATAATCCTTACGTTTTCTTAAATATTTACAAATTAATGTATATAATATAAATATATTATCTGCTGTGGAATACCCCGCTCTAAATCATGCTTGCTCTTCGCCCAGTAATTAGTTTTCATCCACCCATTCATTTATTCTGTTATTTAAAATCGATGTAAACACTTTGCTTAATACAGGTAGTAGACTAATGGCTCTGTAATTGGAGGGTTCATTTGCATCACCTTTCTTCAAAAATGATATGATGATAGCCGTTGACCAATATGATGATAGCCGTTGACCAATAATCTGGATAATATCCAACATCGAATAGTTTATTAAACAATATTGTTAATATTGGTGCTGTTAGGTTACTCGTACATACAGAGAAGTCGCTGGAAAAAAGCATCTATTCCCACAGCGTTGTTATGTTTAAGTTTACTCAATGCTAGGCGAACCTCTTCTTCAGTCATTGTTCTATCTAAAGCCTCGTGAATTACTTGAATGTTTTCAGTTTCCTGTATCTGATCAACAGAACTGGAAACATTAAATAATTGTGAAAAATATTCATACCAAGTTGCAGACATGATACTGTTTTGCATTCCAGCACTTGGGTTCTTTACAAGGAGCCAGAAAAGTTGTGTATCTTTAGAGTATAATGCAGATAAAAGGCTATTTGTTTGGTTCAATTCATATTGCTTTTGCTTGCTTCCTGTACGAGATTTATACATATTTCTATAAAATTTATAATCTTCAAATGATTCACATGTACGATTTGATAAAAACTGTTTGAGATATCATAAGGCTTTGCTTTTGGCGTTTGTGCAATCTGTATCAAACCAAGGCTGACAGTTAACAATTCTTCTTGGAGATGTCACAGCTAGAATTTGCTTTCTGTTGATGTTTTCATTGTGCTTGCTGCATCATGGTAACTATCAGTAATTGTTTCGACGCATTCATTAAGTTTGTTATTGTTTATATAATTTAAAATCTTGTCCATATTTTGAGAAAATAGATCTTTGCAATTTTGGATAAAAGATAGACCTTCTTCTTTGTTTCATATATATTTATTTATTTCGTTAACTCTAGAGACACTTATAGCCTTTTGCTCTAGTTTACCCAAGTGAAAATACAATGGGCATGTGTATTGATTCCAATCTATCATCTATGTCAAAGGATGATATATTTTTTTAAAAGAACATACATCGGCTGAGACATAATCTATTGTTAAGGCCAAATTGCCATGCATACATGTAACTTTCCCATTCCCTTTATCTGATCCACATCTACCATTGGCGATTCTCAATCCAGTCATTTGGCATAGTAGTGGAAAATTTCTCCATAGTGATTTATCTCCCTTACGTCTCGATTAGCCCGATCATACATTACTTCGTCTTTCTGTATAATTAAAGTCTTGAAGTAGGTCAATAATACAATCATATTTGATAAAATCTGGCTCCGTTCCAGTATAGGCATTAAAATCACCAGCAATTATTATTTTATAGTCAGCATATTTCCTTTTTAGGTGAGCTAACTCATTTTCTACCACTGCATATACATTTTCTTCTGAATGAATAGAGGAGCATTCAGGTGACATATAGACAAAATCAAAAAATTAAGTTCCATTTTAACATGCTAGTCTTAGACGAAACAACTAACCAAATAATATTTTTGAGACACTTTTTTTTCTCCAGATATATTAAAATGCTTGAAGAGGGCTTCACGAACAAACAACGAGATCCCCCTGAATTTCTTTTAGCTGATTGTGATTTAATCCTTACGCTATCAAAGTTTTTGTAACCGTTAATATTAAACTGATAGATAGTTTTTGCCCCTGTTTCAACAAAGCCTAGTATATAAATTTTTTGAACATAATTAATAAAATCTGACCTCTCTTCTGTAGATAGGGTCTCACTTCAACCAGATATATTCCATACCAAACAACCTGGCACAGACGTAGAACCGTTCTCCTCATACACATTTTGTAGGCCTCGGACAGAGTCCTATCTTTTGTCTCCAAGAACAGCATTGTTTCTAACCTTATCAAATACATACGTGTAACTGTCTATTATTAGTTTGTCATATTGGTAGAAAGCTTTTTTCCCTTGATCAATGACTTTTTTTTAATGTCGGGTTGAGATTGGCACGGGCTTTTGTCACTCTGAATGGAAAATCTTCAGCTACACGTACACAGGAATCCCTGCCGAAGTGTGATTCAAGATGGCCGCTCTCGCTTAACCGGCTTGAAGCAGCTGTCCCGTTTTTTTGTGCCGTTTTTCATGATATATGTGCTTGTTGTCTGTCTTCGTCTACGTTATTGTGTTCATCATGCATTGGCTGTTCTGTTTGAATGTGCTTCTTCATCTTCTTGTTTTGGAAACGAGAAAAATTAGACTTTTTCTCAGCTGTCTTGCTCCACTGCTACAACTTCATTTGTTCTTGAACAAACCGCCATCACGTGATACTCGCCAGTCCACCCGTTTATGCTATGATGGACCCTCATTAATTGCTTTAAATGACCACTCCTTGGCTCTCCACACTACATTGTGCACTAGACTAAACGACCTGGGACTACATTCATCATTCCATAAATGTAAACGGAAGCGAAAAAAGAAGCGTTGTTTCAAAGCTGGCCCCCGTAGAACAGGAAGAAGAATTCCAGTTATCTCCCTTTCGCCCTTTCCGGCACAGAAATTTAAAAATTCGGCCGTTAATTTAGATAACCTAATTCAAATCACTATTAAATCGTCAACCTTTGTGTCAACTATCCAAGAGATACCACTGCGCATCGCATTATTCAATGCCCAATCAGTAGGACCAAAGGAAAAGCGCACAGGAATAGTTAATTTTATCAACGATCAGAATATCGACGTCTTTTTCTGACAGAAACATGGCTAAAAACATCAGGAGATGAACCCAAGTGCGCGGATCTAACACCCACCAGTTACTCTATCAAGTCGTTCCCCCGCCACTCTCGCGGAGGTGGAATTGCTGTCATCGCAAAGAACTTCATGATCAACCATCTTAACCACACTACAACCTTCAATTTCTACCACACATCGCTTGAACTAGTCTAAACCACACTCACACTGGAACATAGTTTAGTCCATTTTTTCTGCCTCTACCGCCCTCCTCCTAGTAGAAAAAACAAGCTGACTGAATATCTCTTTTTGGTGCAGTTTCCGAATCTCCTGGAATATGGAAATTCGATAGGTGGCAACCTGATTATTCTTGGAGATTTCAACTTTCACTTTGACTGTCCTGGAAACCCATACACATCAAAACTCCTTGATTCCATTCACGTTTTCAACCTCAAACAATCAGTTAGCCGACCCACCCATTAACATGGTAACATTTTTGACTGGATTCTTTATAGACCTGATGATAATATTCTGCAGTCCTCCATGGTGTCCCACGAACTTTCATCAGATCACCTCTGCATTATATACCATCTTGACGTATCAGTTCCTAACCCTCCACCTTTATTTGCTACAAAGAGAAACCTCCGTATGATAAACAGAACCCAACTAATTCATGACATCCAAGCAAACCTAACAACTAGCTTACCTCCTACAGCAGAACAACTCGATAACTGCGTGCGATCATTGCTTGACAAACATGACCAAGCAACAAAGTGCAGAGTATCAATTCAAAAGTGTTCTCCGTGGTATAGCAGTGTTAGGAACCAGCTTCGCACTGCTAAAAGAGACCGCCGTAAAGCTCAGAGGCTTTCGCTTTCCACCAGACTCACTATTCATAAGCAAATCTATGAAGCCGCTAAGAAGAATGTCACAAACATAGTCCATCCAGCGAAATCAGCTCACTACAGTACTAAGATCACGAAAAGTTCCATTTCGAGATTACTAACAAGCTAATGTCAAGGAACAAATGTACACCACTTCCAGCTACCTTCTCTCTATTCGACCTTCCGGACTGTTTGCAAATTTCTTCCGTGACAAAGTACAAACCATCAGAGATAAACTTGACAACACAATTTCGATTGACTCGTCGTCACCATACAGTTGCGATACAGAATTTCAACGGCAACCGTTTTTAGCATTTGAACCTGTCTCTATGGATTTAGTACGTACAATCGTGATGAAGAGTGCACCAAAGTCATATGAACTTGATCCGATTCCGACATCACTGCTGCTTGAGTGCTTAGATCCAATATTGCCTTCACTAACTGATGTTATTATTACCTCTCTCTCATCCGGGGAATTCACATCATTTTTCAAAACTGTCATTGTAAAGCCTCTGCTGAAGAAACCAACACTCGACCATAACGATTGAAAGAACTACCGCCCAGTTTCTAATCTCCCATTCATGTCAAAAATCTTAGAAAAAATTGTTCTATCCCAACTTGTATCTCATCTGAATTCAAACAGTCTTTTCAGCAATGTACAGTCTGCATATCGCCCTTGCCACAGTACTAAAACTACTCTTCTGAAAGTAGTCAATGACCTTCTCTCTGCTTTGGATATTGGAAAGATTACAGTCCTCATTCTCCTTGACTTGTCTGCAGCATTTGACACAACAGACCATGATATATTACTTCACCGTCTCCAGCATGTATTTGGCATTCTCGATATAGCCTTACTATGGTTCAAGTCCTACTTGGTCAACAGGACACAGATTGTGTCCGCAAATGGAAAACACTCCAGCCCAGTTGATCTATATTGTGGTGTTCCACAGAGGTCTGTCCTTGGACCTGTTTTCTTCATTCTATACACTCAGCCACTCTCAAGTGTCATAGATCATCATCCAGTGTCTCACCAATTGTATGCTGATGACACCCAAATATACAAATCTAGCCACCCAACTAAAGTTGAAGCTACCATCCAAGGCGTGGGGAGGTGCATTTCCGATGTGAGATCATGGATGACATGTAACAAGCTGCAGATGAATGATGATAAAACTGAAGCCATTCTGATTACAACACAAAGACTTTCTCATTCACATCCTTTACCTCAGACAATAAATATCAGCAACACCAACATTAAATTCACACAGGCAGTACGAAACCTCGGTGTTACTCTTGACAGTACCCTCTCATTGCACCAACATGTCATGAACATATGCAAGGCTGCATATCTTGAGCTGAGACGCATCAGCTCCATTCGCAAGTATCTTTCAGTTGATGCCACTAAAACACTTGTGTGTTCCTTAGTACTTTCAAGACAGGACTATTGTAACTCAATTCTGTCTGGTTCGTCTCAATATCTACTTCAGAAACTTCAAAAAGTTCAAAATACAGCTGCTCGAATCATCCTTAGAGTACCACGATCAGAGCACGCCTCTCCCCTGCTCTGTACCCTACACTGGCTATCCATACGATCCAGAATTAAACACAAAATTTGTTTTCTGTGCTACGTTTCACTGATGGGCTCCAGTCCAACATACCTATCTGACCTCACCCATGTGTACACACCTGCAAGATACTTACGCTCCTCTTCTGACACTCGTATTCTCATTATTCCCACTATGAAAATGAAATCATATGGACAACGTTCTTTTGCATACCAGGACCCAGCAACGTGGAACGAATTGCCCACTGAACTTAGACACAAAGACAGTGATCTCATTCAAGAACGCTCTTAAAACTCACCTATTTCAACTGCAAGAACAGACTTAAAGACCTAATAATGTTTCCTTACCCTAAATATTTATAGCATGTTTTCTGCTTTCTAATTTTCGTGGTATTTGTTTTTGTCAAATGTTGTAAAGCGCTTAGAGCTTCTTAAAGATTAGGTGCTATACAAAGTCCTCATTATTATTATTATTATTATTATTATTAACTGGCCTGCTAGCTGCCGCTGCGTCTTCATTCTCAGACGCGGTCCTCGTGGCTGCTACACGGGCATCTTTCCTTGTTTCACCACAGTGTCTCAAGCACATTCTCTTTATAATTTGAAAATTTGACAAACACGGGTCTTGGGTTTTCTTTTGACCTCGGTCGATGGGCTCTTTCAACGTCTGTCCTCTCTGAATCTAAACCAAGTGCATCCCTCATATATACTTTAATCGATTTTTCTGTGTCCTCCCACTTCTATTAAGCGGATTTCAGGCACACCACAAAACACCAGATTCTCTCGACGGGAATTCGGCTCTTGTTGCTCAAGCTTCTGTTCGTTCGCCCGCAATCGTGTTTCCAATTCAATAACTTTCTCCGTCAGGTTCTCAATCTTCTTGCATAGGACCATATTCTGATTAGTAAGCAATTCATTTTTGTTTTTCAGCTCATCTAGGGAACATTCAATAGATATAAATCGTTCATTAAATTTCCTTACTTCATTTCTTATCTCGAGCTTTAAATTTCTCAAGCTTGAATCAATTGTTTCTGCAGACTCTATAAAGGTACCATCACTCATATCTTCCCTTTCTCTTTCCGTGATACTATTTGCTGAGGACAGGGAGTTCTGCTGCGTTAGTACAGAAACAATTAGCCCGAATTGGACTTATCAGATTGGGTTCAGAGTTAACCATCCACGTAAATAATGTATTTTGCGTGTTTGCCACCCGTTCCTCGGTAAGATGATGTGGTCTGGTATTATTGAGAGGACTATATGTTGTTTGTGACCCTTGTGGATGTGTTCTGCCTCTTTGACTGGTGTTTGGGGGTCTCCCCCTAGGTCCAGGATCTGGATTAGTATCCACTCCATGCAGAAATAACAAGAAAAGCAATACACATTTCACTGCCAGAGATAAACCACTGTTTTCCATTTGTGTGATTGATGTAGATTTCAGAGATTTGTTTGGCTGAATGAAACATGAAATCTTGCATCTCCACTGCTCCAAACCAATACCAATTTTAAAACTTAACAGATGGCAAACAGTATACTTCAGCTGCGTGTAGTGTGACCCGAAACCGCTTCTGCACGGGTTTATACACGTATCAGACTTTCTTTGTTCACACTTTAATTCCAGATAGAGTCACTTTTCAAACATTCATCTTATTTTCTATGCATATTTGATATGATAAAGTTGTTATTATCACACCTACGAAAACTCACCAGTGTGTTCTCTGTAAAAATATGATAAGATTTGAGAATTCTTGTGAGCGCAATTATCGTGACTGTCACCTTGTGCGTACCGGAAGCCGAATTATTCATTATATGTTTTAAGGAAACACTTCCACTTACTTTGATCAATGATTTATTAACAAGGCTAACTTAATTGGAATTTTGTGTAATAATGAAAGGGAAAATTAGAAATGTTCAAAGACCCTTTGTTACAACATATATAAAATAAACATATATATTTAGATGCCCCGACCAGTGGCCTATTAAATCCATGCAGAAAAATGATGTAAGCTCACATCTCCACACTGAGTAATACATTTGTTTTATATATTTTCAATTTGATTTCTGAATTTTTTAAAAAAAATATGACTTACTGCTGAGAACGTAGTGGTAAAGGACAAAAAAAAGCTGACAACGGAGTGATATAGTTTTTCTGCTTTTGGCATGATGGGAAAGAACCGAACAGATTTTTTTTTTTTAAAACACGTGTTATTTTGAGGTGAGAGAAGATAAACACTTTGAACCTTCCATATCTTCAAATAAATGATACCTAATGCGCGTTGTAAAACAAAATGTTCTGTAGAACATGTCTGTTTAGCTTTACATAAAAGAACTTCCCCAGTTTTTGTAGCTCTGCCCGTCGGATTGATAACTGAGTCTGATTGAACATCGAAAATGTCAAAATGGGAACGATAAGCGATAACAGTATTGAAGGTGTCATATATTTTCAGTATGACAACGACACATAAAATAACAAATCCTTGTGAACGCAAATGCAAAGATTCACATCCATGTTTCCTTTTATTGATATACTTGCAGAATGTGACCAGACGATTTTTTTTTAGGCCTCTTTTACTTACAAAACTTAGTTCTCGTTATCGTCATCTCTATTATTGCTATATCGTTCTCATGGGTTTTTTTTTGGGGGGGGGGGGGGGTTACAATTTTGAATCTCCTTGATGATTACTTTTTCACTGTAATGCGAATGTACGCCAGTCAATATTTTCTTGTAACAATACATCTTTGCTCAAAATAACAGACCCATTTGAATTTAATCTGGCTCTCAAAAAAGTCTTAGTTGTTAATATAAACAATATTATCAGCGGAAAGGGTTCAATCAAATACTAAAAGGAATATTCTCAGCTTACCTTTCCTCCAGCAGATATTTTCAGACTGCTTCCTTTGGAGATACTCCGCTAACGTTTGGCGCACGATCGAATCTGCTAAATAGTTCTGTCAGTTACCACATCAAATCGCTATCAAAGATACAAGTGTGTGAAATTATTGGTGTTTTCTCATTGGCGCGTCTGAAAACTTTGTCGCTCGAAAAATCTGGCATTTCGTAAGAAACTCTCTCTCTCTCTCTCTCTCTCTCTCTCTCTCTCTCTCTCTCTCTCTCATGATTAAATGAAACTTTGGTTCCTTTACTCCATCAAGATGTATATAAAATACTTTATACTTAACTAAATGAACATGACAAGTATCATTTCTTACCCTGAATTATGTTGCTATTATACATTTGCTTTTTGAATGAACATGACAAGTATCATTCTTTGCCCTGAATTATGTTGTTATTATATATTTGCTTTTTGCTTTTGCTCGTGTTGTTGGTTGAATATGTTGACGGCGATATGGTATTTAATATAGTAGCAGTAATACTAATGATTATAATAACTGGATTTATTTTTGTCAATGTTAATTTTTGCAGCTTTAGATGCATTTATATGCCGATAATACCTTTAATAATGCTTATGTTTCATCTTCTTTATGTTCAGTTAAACTTTGTGTCTTTAATGGTTTAAAGTAATACAGAATTCCTTCTCCGTAAGGTGCTGTACTAAGAAAAATAAAGGGGAGGGGGCTAATTTTTCTCATCTCCCTGAAACATGTTATTATTCAGAGTATAGAAAATATACCAGTTCCACTCGTTAGATATGGCTTATGATTAAGTATGGGCCTGACGGCTTCGACGTATCCCTACACCATATCAAGTTCGTTCTTTCTGCCAACTAGGAACAAAACACGTATGCAATTTTGTGTGTTTATCGGACTAAAGAAATCGGGTGTTACCCCTATTTACAGTTCTGTATTTCAAAACAGACAGATATATAGATAGATAGACTGGGGTATCACATTAACAGCAGAAGTAAAAACGTTCGCAACAAGAATGGTAGTGCAACTGGATGCCATAATGATGGGAAAATAAGCAATAAACCTACTACCACCACATCAATTTCCACGGTTGCTATTTTTCAATTTTTAAAATATATAATTACCTAATCACTACGGTAGTAGTAGTATTAGTAGTGGTAGTAAAATCAGTGGTAGCCGTAGTAGTAGTAGTAGTAGTAGTAGTAGTGGTGGTAATAAATATTAGTGGTTGTAGGAGTTGTAGTAATATCAGTGGTAGTGGTGGTAATATAAGTGGTAGTATTAGTAGTGGTAGTAACATTGGTGGTAGTATTAGTAGTGGTAGTAAAATCAGTGGTAGCCGTAGTAGTAGTAGTAGTAATAGTAGTAGTAGTAGTAATAAATATCAGTGGTTGTAGGAGTAGTGGTAGTAATATCAGTGGTTAGTTGTAGTGGTAGTAATATAAGTGGTAGTATTAGGAGTGGTAGTAGTAGTAGTAGTGATAGTAATAGTAGTAGTAGTGCTTGATTTGGATTTTTAACGTAGCTTTAACTATTTTTCAGTCATATAGATACGATGTGTGCAGTGTGGCAGCTTATAGTGATGTCTAGCACTGGAGCATCATGCTGCAGACATGTAGCATGATGTCCCATCCAGTCACATTATCCTAACACTAGGCCGACCAGTCCTGACCCTAACCTCTTAATGCTGAGCGTCAAGTGAGGCAGCTGTTAGTACTATTTTTATTAGTCTTTGGTACGCCTCGGCTGGGGTTTTGAAACTGCGACCTCCCGCATCCCAGGTGGACGCTCTAATCACTAGGTCACCGGAGCGGTCCAGTAGTGGTAATCACATCAGTGATAGTATTATTAATGACGGTAGTAGTAGCGGTTGTAATAGTAGTGGTAGAAGGAGTTATGGTAGTAAAATAACTGATAGTAGTAGTAGTAGTGGTAGTAATATCGGTCAGTACAGTTAGTACCAGTGGCAGTGTTACATATATTAGTGGTAGTATTAGCAGTATTAGTAATATCAATCGTATCAGTAGTAGTAATTGTAGTAGTAGTGGTTGTAGTAGTAGGGTATGGTAGTGTTAGTGGTGGTAATATCAATGGTAGTATTTGTAGTGGTAATAATATCAGTGGCATCATTAGTAGTAGTAGTAATACCAGTGGCATCGTTAGTAGTGGTAGTAATACCAGTGATCTCGTTAGTAGTGGTAGTAATACCAGTGGCATCGTTAGTAGTGGTAGTAATACCATTGATATCGTTAGTAGTGGTAGTAATACCAGTGATATCGTTAGTAGTGGTAGTAATACCAGTGGCATCGTTAGTAGTGGTAGTAATACCAGTGGCAGTACTAATAGTGAGATTAGTAGTAGCGGTAGTAATAACTGTGGTAGTAGTGGTATTGGTAGTAATATAAGTGGTGGTTGTAGTAGTATAAGTGGTAGTAATATAGGTAATAGTAATAGTAGTGGTAGTGTTATCAGTTGTAGTAATATCAGTATTGGTATAGTTATTGGTAGAAATATCAGTGGTAGTTGTAGTGGTAATAATGAGTGGTAAGATTATTAGTGATGATAGTATTGGCGATAGTCATAGTAGTGGTAGTAATAGCAGTGGTAGTAATATAACTGGTAGTAGTAGTAGTATCTGTGCTAGTATTCATAGTGGTAGCAGAAGTGGTAGTAGTAGTAGTGGTAGTAATGTCAGTAGTAGTAGTAGTTGTGGTAGTGATATCATTGGTAGTAGTAGTAGTAGTGGTAGTAATATCAGTGGTAGTATTAGTGACTAATATCAGTGGGTAGTATTAGTGCGGTAGTAATATAAGTAGTAGTTGTGATAGTAGTAGTAGTATCAGTGTTAGTAACAATGGTAATAGCAGCATTGGTAGTAATATCAGTGGTAGTAATAGTTGTAGAAGTAATATCAGTGGTAGTAGTAGCAATGGAAGTAATATCAATGTTAGTATTAGTTGCAGTGGTGATAGGATTAACAGCAGTGGTAGTAGTTGTCGTGGTTGTAATATCAGTGTAGTAGTAGTAGTAGTGGTAATAGTACTAGTGGTAATAATTATTAGTGGCATTGTTAGTGGTGGTGGTTATATAATTGGTAGTAGTATTAGTAGTGGTAGTAATATTAGTGGTAGTAGTATTACTAGTGGTAGTAGTAGGAGTAATGGCAGTAATATCAGTCTCAGTATTAGTAATGTTAGTATTATCATTTAAAGTAGTGTTAGTGTTAGTAATAGTGGTTATAGTAGTAGTAGTAGTGTTAATATTAGCGGGAGTTGTAGTAATAGTAGTACTAATGATATCAGTGGTAGCATAATAAGCGGTTACCAGTAATAATGGTAATAACATCAGTGGTAGTTTTTTGTGGGGGTAATATCATTGGTATTATTAGTAGTGGTAATTATATCAGTCGTTATAGTAGTAGTGGCAGCAATATCATTGTTACTAATGGAAGTGGTAGTAATATCATTTGTAGCAGTGTTAGAGTTAGTTATATTAGTGGTAGTAGTACTAGTAGAAGTTGGAGTAATATCAGTGGTAATATAAGTGGTGTTAATATAAGTGGAAGTTTTTGTAGTAGTCAGTGGTACAGTGGCGTAGCGAGGGTACTTAGCGCCCGGGGACAAAACATAAACTTGGCTCCCCCTTCGAATGCATCTGAGATAACGAATAGTTGTATCTTCCTCATTTTGGCGCCCCTGGCACATGGCGCCCCGGGGACAACTGTCCCCCCCCCCGCCCTCCCCAAGCTACGCCACTGCAGTGGTAGTATTTGTAGTGGTAGTAATATCACTATTAGTATTATTTGTGGTAGTAACGTAAATAGTAGTAGTGGCAGTGGTAGTAATTTCAGTGGTAGTAGTGGTAGTAATATCAGTTTTTTGTTGTAGTAGTAGTGGTCGTAATATATGTGGTATTCGTAGTAGTGGTATACGTGATAATAGGACTAGTACTGGTAGTATTATAAGTATGAGTAGAAGTAGTAGTTGTAGTAATATCATTGGTAGTATTAATAGTGGTGCTAATACTAGGGGTAGTATTAGAGGTGATGGTAGTAGTAGTGTTAATAGCAGAAGTGGTAATAATATCATTGGTAGTGGTAGTGGTGGTAGTAATATCAATGGTAGCATTGGTAATGGTAGTAATATCATTGACAGTAGTGTGAGTAATGCTCGTAATATCCGTGTTAGTAAAAGTAGTAAGAATGGTAGTAAAATCAGTGGTAATATTATTGGTAGTAGTGATAGTGATATAAGTAGTTGTGGTAGTAATATCAGTGGTAGAATTAATTGTGGTAGTAATATCAGCGGTAGTAATATCAGTGGTTCTGTTAGTAGTGATATTAGTAGTAGTAATAGTAGTAGTAGTAGTAGTTGTAGTAACAGTAGTAGTAGTAGTAGTATAAGTGGTGGTAGTAGTAGTGGGAGTAATATCATTGATAGTATTAGTAGTAGAAGTAATGTCATTGGTAATAATATTAGTGGCAGTAATATCGGTAGTACGAATGGTAGTAGTAGTGGTAATAACATCAGTAGTAGTAGTGGTTGTGTAGTAATAGAAGTGGTAGTTTGTATGTGTGTGTGTGATTTGGATTTTTAACGTAGCTTTAACAATTTTTGAGTCATATCGCTACGATGTCTGCAGTGTGGCAGTTTATAGTGAGAAGTGGTAGTAGCTGTGGTGATAGTAATATTAGTAGTAGTTGTGGTAGTAATATCAGTGGTAGTATTACTAGTATTAGTGATATTAACATTAGTTATATCAATAGTGATATCATTGGTGGTAAAGTTATGTACATTTAATTTGCTTTGTTTCTTCGTTATGTTTATTTTATTTTATTTTATTACATGCTATTGCAATGTAACATTGTATGTTGGACTTGACCTTGTCCAAATTGAGTTCATTTCTGCTTGACCCACAGTGACTTTTTTATTTTATTCATTGTAAACAACTAATACAAAGCTAAATTATTCTCTTACATGTATGGGTGTAAAATCAGTATTATTATTAATAAAAGAAGTACATATGTTATTTGGGTCTAAATTTTGGAATTTCTTGAGTGTAATCCAGGTTATGATTATTGTGTCATAAACATCAGTACCATTCTAGAAGGTTATTTTCCATTAGGTAATGTGTGTTTTTTTTTATAAAACAAAATAGAAAATGCTAATTGTGACTTGAGGTCAAGTAGAGAACTATATATATTGTAACTGTGAGGATTTTATCATTCGTGCTTTAAGTCTTAGCACAATCAAGTTGTATTATATGTTGTGACCAGTAATTTTGAGTTGGAGTCTATTTTCTTCAAATTATTGAATTTAAGTGATTAATTTCTGTGCAAATACAAAAGTGATCTGATAAAATTCTTCGATAGAGACATTCACTAGAATTTATTGTATATTCAAACCTAGAATTATATTTCTGTGATTCAACAAAAGACTGTTGGCACATCAACACACTAGGAGCTATAACAAACACATCATCGCCGTAAAGTTTGGGATTTATTCAGGACTTGAAGTTATTAGGACTTGTGTCTGTAATTCTTGGATTATTTTAGGATTTAATTCACGATACCGTAAGTTCTTTTTATCTCATTTTCACTTTGTATTCTTGGGAAATAAATTATTTTCAAAATTTAAAAAAACTTGTTGTCTTTCACTCTTTTCTGTTACTTATTTTAACAGTATCGACTCGTAACAGAAGTAATAGTGGTAGTAATATCGATAGTATTATTAGTGGTATTACTATCAGTAGTAGTAGTATGTCACGTTTGCTAAGCCCAGCTATAAAGTCATGTATAAGCTGTAATATTGATATCGAAAGTTTGCTGCGGGCTAGTGTTAATCTCCTACGCAAGGTTACATGACCGGCCGTAGATCCGGAATCTTGAATCGACAAACGCGATAGATCGCACTACTTCACACCTATGTGTTACAACTTAGTCCTAAGATCAGAGGGAAGCCCGCGGGGTGAGTGGGGCGTGTTCTCATCCGTCCCCGCGTTGACAGACAGCGAGAAGGACATTGTCCGCTAAGTTTGATTGGAACGGATCACAGCGACATTCAATCGGAACTGAGATGGAGGGTGTGATTACAATTTAGATCCGAATTATAACTTCCAGAACTCTAAGAAAAATTTTAGTATTCACCTGGGAAGGGTTACTCCGAGAGAGCCTCTCGTAATTGGACGGTCAAACTTAGAGGTGGATTCTAAGGAAAGACAAAGCTTCGAAAAGGTCAGTAAGTTATTTGCTCGATTTTTGCGGAATATTATGGCATCATAATAGTGATTATTTGTAGTATGTATACTTAATTATTAGCATCGTTTAGTATGTAGAATTACCTTTGTAGTGTTTCATTTACATGCGCATTTGAGAAATGGGCTTGAGCCTTACGTAGATAATTATGTAGATTGTTAGCTTGTGGTCAGAATTAATTTTGTAATTCGCTATTAGGTTACTTCGTAGTAAACCAGTACATTTATTAATGCGTTATGTTAGAATTTACACATGCTTGAGTTGTGAATGTGGAAAATGGTTGAAGTATGTAAGATTAGTTACTATGGGCGTATGCATATCTCAGAGCATGGATATTTGAATATTCGTGTATTTTGTATGAGTGTAAGGTAAAGGAATGCATCTGATTATTGTGATATTGTGTAGTATAACGGGATTAGGAATATGTAGTGATGTGACAGAATTTATTGATGTATGTATAAGAAGTAACTGATACCGTGCTGTATTAATACGTTGTTTTACCATACAAGAATGTATGAGAATTTCGATGTGAATGAATGCGTGACCGAAGAAATTTAATAGCCGTTATCTGATGATAGGCTGTGTGTAGTGTGAGATTCTGAGGAAAAAATATTTTACCGTTCTTGTGTTTTCACAGGAAGCTTTTAAGAGGACAAAGGACTTCCGGTTCAATTGAGTCTCGAGTGAGAATTGAGACTAGCCGAACAGTCGAAGTCGACAGAAGTCTAGTGGGTGGAGAGAAGGAGGAGGAGGAGGAGTATGGAGGAGAAGTGTAGGAGGAGGAGGAGTATAGAAAAGTCGAAGAAGGAATCTGGAGAAAATCGGGGAGGAGGAGGAGAATGAGTTGGGAGAAATAGGAGGGAGAAGAATACCACAGATGAGTAGAATACAAGGACAGGTGTAAATCGATCTCACTCTGCTAAGTCAAGTGATGCAATAGGCTATTAAAGGGTCGAGCGGAAGGAGTGTACTTGGAAATTTGAATCATTTGACTATTAATTGTCATTAAATTGTTATTCATTGAATTTCACCCTTTGTTGTATATTTAACCATCTAACCGTCGGCATTGCTGACTGGGGGCTCTGAGCTTTACATGTCTTTCACTAATTTAACTTCAACCAAAATCGAGTCTGGGTAGGACGTCTACAATAGTTTAAATAAAATATTGGGAGCACCCCACCCCAACGAACCATAACCACATCCAGAACCCTGACATAATAGTAGCAGCAGTATTTGTAGTAGTAGTAGCAGCAGTAGTAGTAGTAGTAGTAGTAGTAGTAGTATAAAATAAATCTACGGAAAATTCTAGCGGTAAAGCTTGAAGACACAAAATATTTTGCATCCGTCCCATGTAAATTCTTTGATATCACGATTTGTTGATTTATTTGCTTATATTCGTAGATCCATTCTCTTGACATGATTACAATTGTGTGACGATTTGTTTGATTTATTTGCATGAATTTATTTGTAAATTCGTAGGCTTAATTTTCTTGATATGATGCGAGTTCCTCGATATGAATGAGCACAATGATATTCTTTATATATGTTAATGAATCGTTTGATTGTTTAGTCTCGATTGTTATAGGTAAATATGTACCTAGAATTTCATGCCTTACTTTAGTTGATAGGAGTACGAGAATCCGTGTAAATTGTGTACTTTTACAAGGTGAGATTTGTCCCACCGGGTTCTACGTGACGTATCACGAACTTGCAAACCAAAGTGACCACACAAGTGGAAGGCTAAAGACAGCAATACACCTAAGAATTCGAAAAAAGGGGAAAGTGAAAGGACCCAGATTTAAAGGCACATGAAGCCAAAGGAACAGTCGGAGAGATTGGACTGATGCAAAAACTATCAGGTTGTGAATCTGTACAAAGCAGTGTTCAATTTCACTCGATTTGATGATGATTTAAATTCTATCGCTTAACAGATCGGCATATTTGTATTTTTAAATTCGTTTGAAAAATTTGAATCAAAGAAGTGTATCGTGCTAATGTAATGTATTATTACAATTGTTTATGAATTTTTCGATTAAATTTTATGGTTTGTACATGTATGGGGGCTCGTGTCTTTTGTTCTATATACCGCTCAAATCTTTATCTATTCCACCTGTAAATTTCACAATTTCTATTGATACTTACTCGCTCCGGGCAAATTACACCGTAGGCGATCACCTCTAGATAACGATAACCAAACCCATGACACCCACCCCAACAAAGCTGCGAGGGGAGTCGTGACGGTGTTAGTAGTTGTAGTATCTGTGATGGAATTAATAGCGGTATTAATATCAGTGTTAATGTTAGTAGTTGTAGTAATATCAGTGGTAATGTTAGTAGCTGTAGTAATATCAGTGGTAATGTTAGTAGTGATAGTAGTAGTAGCGGTAGCAATAGTAGTAGCACTTATATTAATATAAGTGGTAGTAGTAGTAGTGGTAGTAATATCAGTAGTAGTAATGGTAGTAGTAATATCATTTGTAGTGATATTATTGGAAGTAGTTGTTGTGGTAGTAATATCACAGGTAGTAGTGGTAGTAGTATCAGTCGTAGTACTGTTAGTTATATTTGTGATAGTAATAGTAGAAATAGTAGTTATATAGTTATAGAAGCAGCAGTAGAAATAGCAGTAGTTGTAGTGGCAGGAGGAGTAGGAGGAGAAGAGTAAATTTGGTAGAGTTGTTCGCAAGGATTTTTATTCTTGAAGGGATAACCAAAATAGATTTGTTCAACAAATATTGTACGTTGCAGCCCCAGCACTGCAAACGTTTTGTTAAACTGTTAATTTTACGGTATCTCTATTGTTTAATTCATTTTTTTTTACAAATAATAAACTTATTCATATTGAATAATTCTTCATTGCTTTCAAAATCAATATTTAAATACGTAGTTTTTCATCATTAAAAAATTTCTGACATATTTAATTCTGAATGTATTATTTGATGCGTGAGTGCCGATATATTATGTACTACGGAGAACTATGGAGCATACAAATAATTCGTTGAACGAACTTCTTGATATAATACCACATGGTAGCTTGTTTTCTGACCCTTTAGGTTAAATCTGGATGCTTTCATCACCCGGTAATTACAAGTTTTGAATACCTCACTTAGAATTTATTAGGATTAATAATATGTATTCAACTGCAAACTAACACATCGTTAATTCCATTTCGAGACATAGCTATTTTGCGCATTCACTGTACGCAGGCCGTAAACCAATAGTTTCTGTGTGACCAATCCCTTTCCTTTCTCTGGAAACATTGAGTGCTTGCTTTAATGCTTTTGACAGAATCATGACTATAGCAGATGGCTACAGAAATAAGCTGAAAAGTGCTTCCACTTATAGTGTACATCCGGTTGGTTAATCTAACTCTGGAATGTATTTAACAGGAAAAGAGTTAACCTCTTAGTAATGACCTAAGGTACAGAGAATTACACCATAAATAAACCAGTCAATCTCACAAAGAGAATATGCTTTCTTTCAAATATTAATCTAATTGTTTATGTGTTAAATGTTTGTGCAAATAAATAAATAAATAAATAAATAAATAAATAAATAAATAAATAAATAAACAAAAGATAGGGAGGGAGTCAAGTAGGCAAGGCAGGTCGTTATGTATGAATCTAAATATATATTATTTATGACCGATAGTGATTACGTCAAGACGTTAAGGTTCCATCCACGACTAGATGAAAAATTCGTATAAGCCTAACACAACGAACAGAAGTATGCTCTTTGATTAAAAACACATCTTTTTGGAGAGTCCAATGCTCAGATCATGGAGATAAATTCGGTAACATTGAATTCCTTATCAACCATCAAAATTAAAAATTCAATTTTTTTTTTTTTTAAATTTACCTATAGAGGTAAACTTTTCTTTCCATTTCCATGTTTGTATCACTATATTTACAACAGCTTGCAACAGAAGAGAACATTAATTTTATTGAATTTTCGTTCGCAAAAATCATCTGGTCAGTACAAAAATTCCTATTGAATATACTGTTCCATAAATTAATGAATAGATGAATGAATAATGGCGATAACAGACCTGTGTATACATAAATTCTCAGAGAGAGAGAGAGAGAGAGAGAGAGAGAGAGAGAGAGAGAGAGAGAGAGAGAGAGAGAGAGAGAATAACTACACATATATTAAACTAAGTATTTTACAGTTGTTGAATCATCATGTTTTAGTAATTGAGTAGTTGATACATGCTTGGTTTCTGCCAATAATAAGGATCAATATAGGATTTTCTAAGTAAGAGATATCAATGACCGATTAAGACAAAATTATATTCTTCATTCTTCTCATTATTTACACAATGTCACATGACTACCAGTCTAAATCCTGAGCGGGTGTAATGAAACCCTTCATTTTCATAAAGTCTTTCTGTATCTGGCATTAATAATTTTTCTAAGATAAGGAACGTTTTCGAACCTATCTTTAATATCTTTAAAAAGTTAGGAAGTTTTCAATGTAACCACAATAAAATGTCATAAAGTATTTGGTTAAAAAGCATAAAAGGGAAGATATATGGATTGAATTAGGGTAATATCAAACTTCTCCAAATCATGAGATCAATGATAGAGTTCTTACATTAGAAACCCAGTTTTTATAATTATTTCTTCGCAATCATTAAAACATTAATTGTAAACATTAATTAGTATATTTTTCGAAGAAAATAATTAATTGGGTTTAGCAATTTCAACCAGCATTTAATGATGTACAACATATATATAATTATATAACGTTGATTAACAGGTCAACTCTTAATAATACAAATATATCGTTGGTAGAGATTTTAACATCTAGTAACTACTTGCAACATTTTCTATGTACCCTTTCTGTACTGTCTGCTTTTAAAAATCCGCAAATGATATAGAAATTAAGGACAATTGGAGATAAACTAGAAAAAAAATTATCACAAATTTTATTTTATGTTCGGCCGTCAATAAATGGATTTTCCAAGTATGATATGAGTGAATTACAATAAATTATGTCACTGACGCGTAGATAACAAGATAACCATGAAATTCGAAATTGGGGACAAGGGGTTAATTTGGCTGCTTCCAGTAAGAGAATATACATACGGCAGAGCTTGTGCTGTTTCTATTTTACTGTCAGTATAACATAGTGCTGATTATGATGTGGCTAACAAATATCTCTTGAAGGGTTATGAGTTGGTACCTGAGGCATAT
>JAECUM010036199.1:0-21977 GCA_016617855.1 Megalonaias nervosa
CTGTACTTCTGCCTGGGAGATGTGAATAATTTCATTTCTTGGTTTGTTGATTCTAGTTGTTGCTCAGTTCAAATGCATCATTGAAAAACACTGATGCATTCTCATACTTTGTTACAAATATTTATTACAGATGCACATCTCCAGATATCAGTGAATATAGCTTGAATAAGTTATAACAGTTCTGGTTGGAACAATGGACATTGCTAGAGAAACTTTAAGTGAGCTAAAATGTAAACTTTTTGGCAGCGTGTGATGCAGGATTGCTCAAGACTTCTCCATCTCGTATGTTTACCATGAAAAATCCATTTGTACCAACTGATGATGACTTTTAGGTAACTGTCAGAAAGGCAGAATTGACAATATTCAAAGGTCTACAAAAATTACTAGAGTCAAAGTTTATAAACTCATACAGCTGTGGCAAAAATGATGGACTAGTACCTTTGCTGCTGTTGCCACAGTTGATTAGTTGGTTGATTTAGTTTGGTTTTTTTTTGGAGGGGGGGGGTTAACAGTATATTAGGTGGAGGAAGAACACATTGGAGGCAAGTAGTCACATGACAAGCATCTTGTACCACTCTGCCTTGGAAGCCCCTCAGATCTATATCACAAGACAATCATCTTATACCATATGTATAAGTCTTGTATGAAAGACTAGAAGTGGGAGATAGAACCTGTGACAACTGGATTAAAAGTGCAGAATGTTACTGCTAGACCATCACTGATGATGATGATGCTGTTGACAATACAGTTAACTGCAATGACACTGATTTTACGAATACTCTGGGAAAAAATGATTCCTTGACTTTCATCCATTTTTAAAAATATAATTTATGATATAAAAATGTTTGACTTGCTATATTTCTTTTTTTTTTCTTTAAAACTTTATATTAGTCTTGCAACAAGGCATAAAAATAAGACGTCGGTAACTGAAATATATGTTCTTAGTGGTTGTCCATAAAGGACGTCCGCAGATAATACCTGTTTTCCTAACCCCCCGTCTCCCCTTGTCCGCTTTTGTTCGCATGTGGCTGCGGACGTCCCCATCTAGCAGGGTTGATATGTGGGCCATGCAATCAACCTCAGGAACTGGGGGCCAGACCTATGTATTAATGCCAACCCATTCATATATATTCTGTGGCACGAATCGTACAAATTGAAATTAACAAATAATTTATACTTAGGTATCACCCATAAAGGACATCCGCAAAACGTACTGGAATACACGCAGTAGGCATAAAGCAGCTGTTCAACACAGAATATCTAAACAAAAAATACTAGCATGCGGACGTCCGCAAGGTCCTTTAAACCCCCTCCCCCCTTGTCCGCATTTGAACAACCCCCCTCCCCCCATCTTTGCAGACGTTCTTTATGGATGATCCCTTACAAGAAATGATATAGTGTAAAAGTTGGCAGAAATAATGCGACATCACTTTCACAGGCATTAATAATTTTTTCTGACAAATCATTTATCATATGTTCACCAAAACATTTATTGAAAAAAAAATAATAAGGGAATCATAGCATCTGACCACACATTTAAAGCAATACAAGATTTAACTATTATTCTAATCAAAAGCAGCATGCCTGAGAACAAAGAAAAATAGCAAAACATAGTGATCACTTTAATAAACACACAGTTCAGTAAGGATACAAATTCATGATTTCTGTATTAGAATAGAAATCCCTAATATAAAATCTATATTCATGGACATTAAATTAGTAGTTATTAAGAGAGTGATCAATGACATCTACAAATAATAAGCCACCAAGAAAATTTGTGATTTCACAGTATCAGAGACATACATGGCTGACAGACAAACAAACAAAAGGACAAAAGATTGATTATAATGAATGAATACAAATAAAAATATGCAGTAGATTATATGATCCATAAGAATTCAGTAGATTACCTCCAGCCAGCTGTCATTTAAATCGCTTCTGTCCCCAACCCAATATTAAAATCGCTTCTACCACCCACTAACCCATAGCCAGAAATTATGTTAAAAAAAATATGCTTCTGTAGGGGGCAGTGTTTTTCGATTAAAACATATCTGACGGTGGATCATAATTTTTTTAAATTGCTTCTGTTGTGGGTTGGTTGATTTTGAAAGTGCTTTCCCCCCGGGGGGTATATGTTTTAATGGAACAGCCCTTATCATAGCCTTGTATTCTGGTCAGTTTTTGGCTGCTTTCTTCAGTCCGGTGAAGGATGAACCATTATGTCATGCTGCATAGTAGAGGTTTTTGGTGGCAATTACCAAGACATCGATACACATTTTTAATGTCCATGCACAATCTGCAGATCTTCTTCATCTCTGTAGGAGTGCTGCCTTGGAGACCTAAAAAGGTTTTGCTGGAACACACAGAAAAAAGTCCTTTCCATTCTCCCCCTTTAATGTTGAAACTATTTTTGGAGAGCTAATAATGTGATCTTGAAAGTTATGAGGGATCATAAATACTGGATCCTGGCTGTAGCAGCAGGCATGGCAAAACCCATGAAGAAACATGCTCATCCCAGAAGGTCCATGCTTCCCACTCCTAAACCTTATAAGGAAGTAAACCAAAATAACTAAGTGTGAAGCTCTTTGTTATGATGAGATGGTCAGAGGGGACCAAGTCCTTCTCTTTTCATTGTTCGAGTAAGCGCCAGATTGAGCTTTTTTCTGAGGATTGATTGGACCTTACAGAAAATACATGGGTCCTTTCTACAATAAACAAAGGATAATGGCTTTGCTTCTAGGACCCTCCACCACTTTCATGTACCCCTCATTTGGTTCTTCTCATCCTAACTTGCATCTCTACTGGAAGAGGTGTTCATCCTTTAAAGGAAGGGTGCAGCAATGAGTGTCCAAAGTCTGAGATTTTATTCATAGATCTTTCTGGTTTCAAGAAAAGGGGAAAAGTTTCTACATATTTTATGTCTTTCACAATTGCCTTGAAGGGCATTTCAATATGGAGACATCCTTCTCAGTCAGGAATACTGTCAGGCTGAATGACTGGGTGGTCTCCATAGGTCTATCTTCAAAGCAAACAGGAGATTCCTACAGTCTTGTCTTAGACTGAAGACCATGAAATTTTGGGCTTCATCCTTTCTGTCTAGCTTCCACTCCCAGAGTCTTTACTAGGGTGATGGCTGTAGTAGCTCATTTTAAGTCATTGGTGGTTCCAATCAACCAGGTCTTCAATGACTGGTTGATGTGTAACATCCATTGACATGCCCATCTGTGAAATCTACCTCTCTGATGTGAGACAGTACTAATCTAAGCTTAACTACAAATCAGGAAAAGTCTGATCTGATCTCCTCTCAGAATTTCAATTACATGGGAATGAATTTGCTCACCCATAATGAACAGAATCTCACAAACACATGCTCTCATAGCAACACTGAATGATAAAACTTTATTATATGCTCCCCTCACCCTCTGTGTGATGGAGACTTGGAATGTGGCTGTAAACTTAGTTACTGTAAGAGGGAATAATGTGTGGCCTTTCCAATTCAAGCTTCTAGCAAACTGAAAATTTTACAAGGTTACCATGTCCACTCTGATCCCCTTAGAATCCAAATTTTTTCACGATCTGAGTTGGTCGAAAAAATCGGGAAAGGTTTCAGACCAGATTTCTAATTCATGCACTGGAGCCTTACTGCTTCCAGTAAACCAGCACCTCACATCCAGCCTTGATTGCTCACCTCGAGTCCAAGGGGTTTCTTAGTACTACAAGGCAGGTGGTTTCAGAAAAAATCGTCATGTAAGCAATCTGGAAATGTAATCTGTTTTTCTAACACTTTATGGTTGTACCAACTGAATAACACATCACTGCATCATGGTTGCTATGAACACATGTGGCACTCATGAGATTTCTCTCTGATCGGATGTCAGGAGCCTCCTCATTTGGACAATTTCAGAGGGAATTACTCCTTTAACTTTATATTTTATTTAGTGTACCTTCTAAATTTTTTAAACATGAGTACTTTTTATCTTTTAGTAGTGTTGTGTACCTTAATTTGAAAGGGTTCATCTTGTCTAAAATGTTCAGTAATTTTTATATTTTTAGAGCTTAACTTGCAACTGGATTATGCTGATGTACCATTAAATGTGGTACATACATGTACATATATTTACACACACACACACACACACACACACACACACACACACACACACACACACACAGACACACTTGACAGAAATTATCCTGGCATAAAGAGTATTCAGAAATTTTATACATGGGTCTTGTCTGCCATCAAATGTTAGCATGGTTACCAAAAACAGAAAACATTAAATGACTTCTCATGAACTGCTGAAAGGCATTGATTTGACTGAAGTCACTAAGGCATGGAGAGCTTTAAAGTTTGTACCAGTGTTACCAATCTTCCATCAAATATGGACACAAATTTTACCAGCGTGGGTCCTATTATCAAATCCTTTTGATTTGTTCAAATGAATGTTCATCTGCCATCAAATATGGTAACATTTATCTCAGAACCCATATTATGCCCATGCCAGCCCATATTATGTCTATACCAGCCCATATTATGCCTATGCCAGCCTATATTATACATATGCCAGCCCATATTATGTTCATGCCAGCCCATGTTATGCTTATACCAGCCCAAACTGGGCCTGTGCCAGCCCATATTATGCCTTTGGCAGCCCATATTATGTCTATACCAGCCCATATTATGCCTATGCCAACCTATACTATATATATGCCAGCCCATATTATGTCCATGCCAGCCCATATTATGTCTGTACCAGCCCATATTATGCCTATGCCAGTCCATATTATGCCTTTGGCAGCCCATATTATGCCTATGTCAGCCAGTTAAGCAATCACAGGCACACCTTGACCTCTTGTTTGAAGTCTGCTGTACCTTGTGAAGTGCATAAAGATGCAGACAAATTTATGAGAGCAAAACTGTTTACCTACGGTAATATTTCAAGATTAAATTTTTGTAAGTCAAATTATTTCAGCAACCCCAGTTGCTTTGGAGATGTATAATAGGCCTGATGTGTACACCTGTGTCATTATCAAGAGGCAACCACCGGAGGCAGGAGTCATGGTGGCTCAGTTGTTGGTATGAGCAAAGTGCAGATTAAAATTCTACCATGAGATCAGCTCAGGTTGGCCATCATGGTGCATCCTTTTAGGCAAGACACTTTACTGCACTTGTCATGGCACTAAATAACCTACTTGTACTGATGCACTGTAAAACACCAAACCAAAGCAAACCAAACTTGTTTGAGTTATTTCAGTACTGAATGGAACAAATTTCTTTGCAGTCCATGTTGAGAGTTAATTCCACAGAGAATCCAGGATTGTACATTGTCTGCATGAGAGGACCAGCCATGAAATGTGTAAGGGATCTCACTGTGTATTGTTCTCAGATCTATATAAATAAAAGTAAGTTGTATTCTGGTCTTTTTACTTATATTTTACAGGAATACAAACTCACTCACATATTTATTACTATTCAGTTGAGAAAAAATTAAATAGTTAACTGGATATTTCTCTAAAATTCTGCACATATTGTATGACACATCTTCAGTTCAGGTTCAGACATTTTGAATTGATTTTGAGAAGACAAAAATCATTCATTGAATACAAACAGTTTGTTTGATCTAATGAAAGGATTTTTTTCTGTTTTAAAACTATTATCTACTAAATCCAGAGCTCATCACTGATGCGAATTCTATGAATAAAAAAGCTGAACATAATTCAAAGGTTTTAAGATTTCTTAAAGACGTTTGCATCTTAATTGTCTATATTGTGATTTGTCATTTATGCTGGGGTTTTCCAATGGTTTGTCCAACTTTTTTGGGGGTATTATTTTACCTTATTTAACAAAATGTATGCACATGATACTGAGGTAAACATTACTTGATTGATTGTTCACAGACTGTATTTACACTGAACTATTAACCTGGTGAGGTCCAAAGAGTAAGTCACTCTAAATTACTTGACTAATCAGCACATCTCCACCTGCTTAATAAGTTGCTTTTTGTCTGAAAATCATTAGAAACAATATTTTGCTAATTATGGATTTTTTGGGGTTGACTTGCAACATAAGCTGGTAGTTAAAGGAGACTTACCTGTAAGTTGAAGTTTGATGAGCACCTGAGCGATTATAGAAGATGACATTGAGTCATGTGATTGGTCAGTTTTCAGAGTCTCAAAATAGATACACTCAGATGTAATAAATTATCATCAAACTTACAGGTAAATCTCGTTTAATTATCAATTCCATTTCCTTTGAGTACCCTCGTGGTTACAGGAGATTTTTGAGTAGATGTAGAAAAGGATAACCAGTAGTATGCTGTATTATCCAAGAAATTTTAAAGCTAGGATGAAGTAAATGCAAAGATATGAAAGAAACTCACAAAAGCTTGAAAATCCATTGAATTATGTATGCAGATATAACAGGTAAATAGTGAAAAGACACATGAGGAAAAAGACTACAAAAGTTAAGTATAAGCACTTGTAAGAATGGCATAACTGAAGATACAGAGTTTCCACTAGGGTTGCTGTACTACTGGTATATTGTACTGGCAAGGATGGGAAAAGTCAGTACAAGACCAGATTTAACCAGTACATATGCTAATCAACCAATCTCATGAATACATGGTTTATGCTGTGAGTGTGCAGTATTATGCTGTAAACAATAATTTAGAGTAAGAAAATGAAATGAATGAGTTTCTGACCTTTCCAGGAGCTACTTTTGTAATGGACAGCATCACAAGTGAACATCATGACACTATAGTTCATTCCACACAGCACTGCAAAGTTTATTCGAACTGTTGCTCAGTAAATTATCAGGTCAGCATCTATAAATGTAGTTTAAAGTACCTAATTCGTTTCGCATGAAGTATTTAAAACAAATTAGGTACTTTTTGCTACATTTAATGAAGCTGACCTGAAAATTTACTAAGTTACATACAGGATAGAATTTGCGATGCTGTGTGGAACAAACTATAGTGTAATGCCATTTTAATATTGTCACTGTCAGTCACCGACTTAATCCACACACAAGTAATTATTTTGGTTCTACATTCACTTATAAAGTTAATATTTAAAGTGTTTCCATGCTTTACATATTATTAAAATGTTTAGTTTTATTGGCTAGGTGTGAGTGAAAGCCTTCAACTTCAGCATGGCTAGATCACATGACTTATAGTCATCTATAAATAGAAACTGCGAAAATCCAAACCAGGCCGGTCTCCCAGAAAACAAACACGTGGTTATTAATTTGTTTTGAACAAGAATAAATAAAAGTGCCAATGATATATAAAAATAAACTCCATAATGAAGAAACATCTCGATATTTAATCATTTATTTCATAACTCAGTGAATATCAGTGATGACTTTCAGGTCCCAGTGCAGCTGATTTGGTGTCGATGCTGATGCATTGAATTGAAGCATGTAATTGCCCATTGAAATGAAAACTCCTTGCTCTTTAATTTCTTTGCAATATTTCACAATTTCTCATCACTTGAATTTGAAATATGTGCCATAGAAGGCAAAAGAGCCTTTGATGAGTAATCATTTGAAATTGGAATGCTATGTTTGTCTTCATCTGCAGCACTTGTACTAGAAACTGGTATAGATTTATCATTGGTACTTTAAAAAAATGATCTTACAGATCGCTGTGCCATGGTTACTGATTCTTCAATGCAAACAGAATGAAGCAGAAAGTGACCGCAAGGATTAAGGTCTATGGAACAGAAAAGGAATGCTTTAATTTTTATTATTTCATCTCGACTCAATTATCAAACCTTTGCAATCCATCAAAGAGATAAGCCAACTTTCCATCTGATGCTGTGTTGTTGCCAGCAATCACAGAACAAATTTGGCAAGAGTTTAAAAGAATACGTCTGATTCTTACAGACTATGATGTTCAGATAGTTAACTTTCAAGACTTTAAATATGTTTTTTGTCATTACATGAATACTGACAACCTCATATTTTTTGGGTACAGAGGCAAATTGTATCAGTAAAAACTGGCATATACCGTTTGTATCAAAACTTCTGAGATAGTGTCAACAGTCACTAGATTTTGATAATATTTATTAAAAACCAAGTCTTGGTGCCCACCTACAGTTTTTAAAGTAGTATTAATGGGTGCTTTCAAGGCAGCAGCAGCAGAACATGATGCAGATTTGGTACTAGGTGGAGAAAAGCAAGAAATATAAACTAATGCTGACTACATACCTAGCTATCATGCTGTCACACTTATTTTGGCACTTGAACACTAATAAAAAGTGATGTTTCATTTGTCCCAGATTTCACTAGTTCTATGTAAATATTCTTGTAATGCAATCGGTGTACATATGCTACGAGGTGTGGTGTGTGCTCTAATACATAATTCTTATAGATGTATCCCAGGTCTAGATGTTTGAGTAAATCACCTATGCAAATTTTTACACAAGAATCACAAATGTCTATATTTCTGATATCTACAAAGAGTAATATCTGACCTCTCTGCCCAGTCAGAATAGCTAAAAGCAACAGTTTGTGGACCTTTGTAACTCAAACAGTAGATACCCATACTGAATAAGGCCCAGAGATCCTTGATGATCTTTTCAATCCATTGGGCTCTACCATCTGATAATTGGCACCTGACTGGTCTTTGACTGGTGACAAATAACCAGTCACAGGTCACTGGACATCTGTGTTACCAAACAATCCCACTGGGGATAGGGGGTCAGCATGTACCCATCCAGAAAGGGAAGGGGATTGGATTGGCATCATCATTCCTTGTGTCCCCATTTCATCCCTGCATGATGTTGAGAAGTGAATCCTCTTCATGGTGTCATGGATAATCATGCCCAAGCATCAAAGCAGATTAGAAGTCATGGATGAAAAGCTACTTCATATGCCTATGTGTATCCAAACAAACAGATGGTGGGCCGGTCCTCTCCTCCTCAAAGCTCTGGAAAGGATGAGAGATGGAAAGTTCTGCATCCCCCATGAATGAGCACAGAAAGGAGGCAGTCCTTACTGTGTTGGTGGACTCTAACAAGTTTGATGAGGAACCAGCTGAAATGGTTCCTCCCCTCACTTTGGGTCACCAGCTTTCTTTCACATGTCTGCTCAGGTGTTGGAGGAGGAAGAAATCTAGGCAATAATTTAATAAGCCAGTTAACAAGGTTTATAGCCTTCACTCATGGACTTGTGTACAAAGTGTTAGAGCTCAGAGGACTCTTGCACCCTTATTCATTGATAGTATGGTATATTTCCCAAAAGTTCTCCTGATGTCCAGAGTATGCTAGATAACATAAGGAGTGGTCTGTCCATGCTCTGCGCTGTGACTGCTGGTTTTGGCGCACAGCTATAGAGACCACTCTCCTGCATAATCCTTTAAGCCCCCTCTCCCCATTGGACACTGGTGTGTCACAAGTGTGGATTTCAGCAGGAACCTAGCTTTGCCTCCCAGTCAAGACAATGGAGGCACAGGAGCTTAAGGCAGGCATGACATGCTTGTCACAATAGCCTTGTACACTGATATTTTTGGGCAGTCTCCTTCAGTTTTGTGAAAATTCTCTGATCACAGCTTCTGAATGGAAAGTCACATCAAGATCAAAATTGAAGTTTAAATCACAATGTTTCCTTGGACATTAGGGATTTTGCAGTGTTGCATGACACTTATATGTAATGAATTTATAACATTTAATGTACAGTATCTGCAAAGAAAGAAAACAAAATATGGATAATTTATTTTTATTATTTTTGAATCTGGTTATTTTTATTTTTTTCACTCATTTTTCTCCTTTAAGCTGAAGGTGAAGGTATCGGCAGAGAAAAACTTGACCATGCTGTCGATGGGATAAAGCAGAAAGACTGGGTGCTGATTGTAGTACCTATAATATCTGTCTTAATTCTGAGTGCCATAATTGTAGGAGTCTTGTATTATTGCATAATCCGAAAGAGAAATGTGAGTACCTTAGCAGCGTAAGGTTATTTGCTGTTCAGTTACTGCATATGATTTATGATTTGTATTTTCTAAGTAGGAATTTTCTGTATTTCTCCAGTACTGTCTGTTAAGTCCAGCCCATAGTCTTTCACCGTATTGAAACAAATCATCTAAAAGAAAGCCAGTTAAAGACCACTCCTTCCAGTTTTGTTATGGCCCTTTCAAAGCATGTCCCTCATCTCCATGTGTGGAGGAAGTCATATCACCACTGTCATGACTCTATGGTCTTAAATTAAGTAACATTAAAAGCAAAACCAACAAGTTTCGTAAAATTTAATAAATAATTTATTTCCCTAGAATACAAAGTGAAAATTTAAAAGGAACTTACAGTATTGTGAATTAAATCCCAGATAATCATAAAAGTTCTATCACAAGTCCAAATGTATGAGTTTTCAGAATTAATTCCAGTATTGGGTGTGCTGATATGCCAACAGTCTTGATGTATCACAATTATGCAGTACAGCTCACATGATTATTTAGAGCCCAAAGTACCACAATGGGGGGTTTAATCCCCTCCACTTTCGCTCTGTTATGGAGCGATAAATAGCTACAAATCAGCATTATGCAATGGCCAGCATGCCAATGGCATATCCACTGTGGAGGGGCTGGTCGACTTCACTGGTTGAAATTTGAACAGCCAATAAATGAAGACTTCCCATGGATAGACAGAGACGTGAGTGATTTATGATCAGATACCATTTGAGCATTCAGCAATCTTAATTTTGATCATATATATGGACAATAAAAAGTGATTTCAAATATTTTGCTTATTCAGTTCATTTAGTTGACTGACTTCTTTTGCAGTAAGTTAATGCTTTTATGTTATTCAAAGAAATCTGAACAAACTTACGCACTGACTTGATGAGAGGCACACCTTGTTGAGCTTCTCTTGAAGAGTGTAAATTTATCATACTGTTTAAACATGAAAAGTAATCCTGAGGTATGGACAGTTAAATTCCAGATGACACCCACTTCTGTTTAAAAATAAACCAAAACAAAGCCTCATTTAACCAGAAAACACTGAATCTATGCTTAAATGCAAACCATGTGTTTAGTCCTTAAGTTCAGTATACATCTACAAAGCTATGAAATAGTTAAATTCTGACATCATATTTTTTATTCTTTTATTCTTCATAAGTTTGTTTCAAGTAAGACCTGGAATGGCATAATATACTTTTTTAAACTACAGATCAGAACAAGACATTAGTTGTCAATCATTTATCCCTCCCCTTTAAAAACTTCAATGGTATCTCCCTAATAAAGACTTGTATTCAGCAGATATTCAGAAGAATTCAAGGCATTGACCATTCTAAATACTATTATAAAGTGTCATCATCAGAAGATGATGTCAATTTCAGCTTGGGAAAGGTGCATTTCTAACACAAAGCCATCTGACTTGGAGTTTTGTGCTTAGCAGCTCCATTTATGGCCCTATCAATAACAACAGAAGTTTAGTAATTGTACCTCATTAATCTGACCACAACATATTGTTGAAATGAATAATAATATGGAAAATTGTCAAATCTTAGCTGTAAAGAGATTGTAATTTACAACAAAAATTCATGGCATTATATGTTGATATCCTTAGTAGTATTACTAAAGTTTGAGAGGCATTGCTACTATGTTAATACTGTCCAAAATTTGATTTGGCATTTGTATCTATTACATTATCTTCATTAGAACTAAGAAATGTTTATAATTAGCTGATTACGATGTAGATAAATCAGTGCCTCTCTCTTCATGACATCTAAAGAGCCTGCTTGCAGGGATCATACACATGAAAACAACACCCATTTGATAGAGACCAAGTCCATTCCGTGGTCATCCTCATCAACTCCGTGAGAAAGTTTGGTGCGCAGAGAAATTCTCTGAGAGTCGCTGCAGCAACTCCGTTAAGACACAGAGAGAATCCTCTCCACACTCTCTCCATCCCAACTGTGATACATGGAGTTCCAATAGATTGCATGAGCTTTACTGTTTAATCCAGATTGTCCTTTAAAGCATTCACAGTAATTTGAAATAATGAATTAGTCCAAAATGTCAATGAGCACTTTGTAATTCCTATGAACAATTTTTTAAATAAATTATTCCTCTCAAATTATCTGAACACAACTTAACTTCATGTAGGAATGAAGAATTTTGTTTACTTCTGACCTCATATAAGAAACTAAGGCACAATAATACGACCAGGATGTGGGCCATTTTCCCATCAAATTTGTAAACAAATTCTCTTCTAGAATATCCTAAGGTTAGACCTTGACCTCAAATCCAAGTAAAAAATGTTGATTACAAACGATCATTATCTTAAAGTATAACCTACACTAATTGACAAAAGTTAGCTATATAATGTGTTGTTTACAAATGACCCTTAAAATCTACAATCATGGTCAAAGTTAAACACACAGTATAGATTACATAACACCACTATTTTAGATGAACAGGAGTATGGACATTTTTTAATCAATATACATTTGTCAACTACTCAGTCTAAGAAGGTATTGTACAACTTCTTATTTTATATTCACCCCTCTCATCACAGTAGGGCACTTAATCCCCACCATGCTCATTCTGCATTGAAGCTCTGCTGTGGATGGGTAAGTATCTTTAAATCACCATTGCAGTAGGCATAAGCACCTGTACCACCGTGGAGTCTGGTGGACTTTGCTGATTGACACTTGAATAGCAAATATAAGACCACCCACAAAAAGGTTGACATGTCAGAGCAATTTTTAATCAGCAACCAAATGAAGATTAAGTCATTTTCACGTCTGTTATATATTTGGATAAAAAAAGAATTAAATTTCAAAACAATCTTGTATATTTATTAATTTCAGAAAACTTAGGCCTATTTCTATGCATGACTTCAATTTGTACTTATTTCCAGTATCAAAATTTATATGCATTCTCAATTCATTTTGAACAATGTAGCATAACAACTTTAAATCGTAATCATATTGGAAACAATATGTATATGATATTTCTTGGAATTTTTTAAGTCACTCAAAGGCATTGGGAGCAACTTGAACACTAATTTGATGAGAGGCACATCTTTTTTGGCTTCTCTTTAATGGCATAAGTTTATTATACTGTTACAACAGACAATGTTTCGTGAGATATGGACAATTAGATCCAAATGACAACCACTGCTATTTAAATCAATTAAACAACAGAAAACACTGAATTTACACAGAAATGCAAATAACTTATTTAGTAAGCTACATGTATATTGTAACAAGTAACTAACTTAAGTACATGTTTTACAGAAATCAAGGTGGTAGCCATTAAGAGCACTTTAAAAAGTATTGACAAGAATTAACACAGAAGAAGCTGTTGGTTGCAGGTCCAGGCCTGGGATAGTTGTCATTTATATTACATGAAGTCATCCAGCTTGAAGCATTGTATTTAATAACCATCATCATAGCCCAGCAATTAGCAGCAGAGGTTTATTAATTGTCCAAGATTAAAGTGATTTAAAATGAATAATAATGTCAGATAATTGTCATTCAGAGACTAATAACCTTTCTTTCTCTGATAATTATTTTGCAGTAAAAGATATTCCAATTTTATTTTCTAGCAAAGAAGCAGAAATAATTCACACATGGTAGGTACAGCTTGCTTGCATTTTCTTGTTATGGTCTAAAATTCTATGCTTTTCGAGACTAACAGACACACCTCTGTATCCAAAATCTTGCTCTCATGATAAGTGTACCAGATAACC
The DNA here is from genome assembly GCA_016617855.1 of Megalonaias nervosa. Lineage (NCBI taxonomy): Eukaryota > Metazoa > Mollusca > Bivalvia > Unionida > Unionidae > Megalonaias > Megalonaias nervosa. The sequence continues at coordinate 13,690 of JAECUM010036199.1, forward strand.
ATCTCAATCTTTCTCATGTCAGGTCAATATCTGGTTTCTTTAGTTTATTTATTTATAAGAAAGATGTATAGCTATATAAGCTTCTGAGGTTCTGCATTCAGGTTTCTGCTATGACCAATGAGCTTTGGTCTTGCTATCTTGTAGACGCAAAGATTTTAGCAACTCATGATCTATATATATCACATTGTAAAAATCAAAGAATCGTATCTATTATAATTCTTAATTATTTGATGATTGTTAAAATGCCTATGGATCTGATAATGTTTTGATCTAAGAAATCAGAGTTATTATTTCAGCAGTCAAATTACAAAATTACAAAATACAAAATGAAGATAACTGTAACATGATTTTTTGAAAAGTCACTAATAATAGTCAATGTCAGTTTATGAGTCTGTGGATAAAGCTACAAGTTATTTCAGTTTGAAATACACATGAAAATTGATATGCAAGTTTAGATACAATTCTGCATCAAGTGATGACTTCAGTACTTTCTTTCACGATAAATTTCATTAAAAGTGCTTATTTTATTGGTTATTAACATGTTGTTGTTTTTCTTTAATTTCCATGCTGTTTTCAAGGCCTCCATTGAACAAAATTTTAAACGTGGTATACAGATAAAAAAACAAAAATCCCAATCTGATTACAGATGCATGAGATGTTCAAGTAATATAGTTATCAAGTTTTGCATTCATACTTATACAAGATTTGAAACAAAATTCTATCAAATCAAAATAAATTTCACTATTAATTACAAACCAGTAGCAATTACAGGTGCCATGCTATTTATAGTGTAAATGCAATGTGATATACAAGGAATATAATGACATGCATGTCATAATTCTTTTCCATTTTTATTTATTAAGAATAAGGTAGCATCATATATTGACGTAATATAAAAAAGATATATGAGCTAGAAAATATTCATATGTGACTTTATTTATAGACTTGGATAAAGACACTGTTTATTTGAGTGTATGACAATTTTTAAATGCACATAATTTGTCTACATTGTATTGAAGGCTGTACTCATTCATGTCATGAATGAAGTGTTTTTCATGAAGAAAATTACTTTGTCACTTTGTTGTGAATCTGTCATCAGGCTTCAGCCGAGGAGTGACATTCTTACTTTTAAGTCAGCCGCTGTCATTCGGAAGTCAATGTTACTTTTTTGAACACTGGTGCTAAAAATAACATTGAAGCATGGTGCCTGTTAGGAACTTTGAGTGCATGAACTTCCTGGCTGACCATTGTTAACATGTGAAAATGACAATGTTTTTTTGCTGCCACAAAACCAAGTATTATAAATCTAACAAGATATTGCCAGTAGTTTGGACTTGTAATATGGACATAGAAAAAATCGTGATGTTAAATTTGTGACATTTCTGCATAATATTGATTCTTGCAGTATAGAAAGCAAACCATATATAATTTGTATTTGTATTTCCTATACTAAACTTTTGATGCAGTGCATGGAAGTCTATCACAGCAGCACAAAGTATTTACATGTTTAATGAAACCTCGGCAACAAAAGTACAGTTCAGGGTTTGGTTTTTTAAAAACGCATGTTCCTTATCATTCTAATAAGATTTGTTTAGTATGTGCGTATGTAAAAATTAGTTTATCACATGTTTTATTTAAAAATGAGGCAGATTTTACATTATAACTTTTGATTGAGGTAATTTTTAGCTTCATTTTTTAGATTGAAAAATAATGCTGAATATTATGGAGTATGCATTTTTAAATCTGCTGTAATTATCTTCATTTTAGAATTTGTCTTCGGATTAAATTTAGAAATAAAATTCTGATACCAATCATTATTCAGAAGTACATAGATTTCTGTCTAATAATACTTTTCATATAACTATAACAAAGAATTTATGTAATTATTTTGGTGATTCACCTACTGTTATTGCATTTTTCTCATTTGTTTCATTCTTTATTATTTCAATTTGGTTCTGTAGTCCAACTTGACCATAATTAACATAAGCCAACTAAAAGCTTGACAGATTTAATGTATTGAAAGTGGAATGAGTCAGCGTTGGTGCAGTAATCAAATAGAACACACTAACACTATTTATGATGAGGCTAGATTTAATATGTATTAAAAATATAAAGCCATATATTATATTATGACTCTCTGATCCTAAACCATGTAACAGAAAGAAGAAAAACCAACAATAATATAATTCTCCAAGTTATTAAATGAAAATTTAAAAGGAACATACAGTATTATGAATTAAATCCAAAATAATCCTAAGAAGTTCTCCACAAGTCCCAAAAAATTGAGTGTTCTGAATAAATTCCAGGTTCATGAATGTGCTGATGTGTTAACATTCTTGATATCACAATGACATTGTCCAGAACTCCTTTGAGTAAATTCACAATAATCCCAGAATAATGTTTTAGTTCAACAGTATTATGAGCACTTTGTAAATCTAATGAATAATCCAAACAAATGTTTACCCTCACAGTATATCTAAACATAACATTAAACACATCTGCAGGCTGATATTAAAACCAGAATGTAGGAAATAAGAATAGATTAATTGATCAACTCTCATCTTTATATACACACATATGTCTTCACTGCATTATTTTCTTTCTCGACCCATGTCACAATACTTCCTATGTGACATTTTTCACAGCACTTCATGTTGCAATAGAACCCGCCTGACTGAATTATTGTATGAGAAATCAACCCAAACTTGTACACAGGTTCATTATTATGATTGACTCCAAGACTTTACCCACCTATTTGAAGGTCATATGCAATCTTCAGAGACATACCAAAGTGAAAACACAGTATATACATAACAATCAATAGCAATCAATATCATTAGAGATAATTTGTATAGCCTTGGTATACATGTAGCTTAGTGATTTCAGGTGATATACAAGGCATTATTGTATTATTATTAAATGGCTGAGCATGCACTGCACACAATAATAATAATAATAATAATAATAATAATAATAATAATAATAATAATATTATTATTATTATTATTATTATTATTATTGATGGATATGATGTATTCAGCTTATGGGCAATACACTACAAATTTAACAAGACAAAAAATAATTTTCAATAAGTACTTGCACATATGCTGGTCATGTTTCCCCTTCCACTTAATAATTATACATAATGTGCCATCTGCAAATGTTTCCTGTAGTACAAAGGAAGAGTCTGAGGCAGAGAGCTTAATTTCCAAGTGTTCTTGCAAACATTTTTACACAGGAAACCATATATGATGGCTCTTCTTTCATTATCATTTAGGTTTTATAATAAATATCCCCATGAAAGGATTTGCTTTACTTTCCAAAAAAAGATTGGATTCAAGAGGAATCATCATAAAACTGCACAGGTCAGACCATCTAAAATCTAACCAGCGATGTAAAAATATTAGTGTTATGTTAGCTGCTACAAATTATCTCAGAAGGAAATGGATATGTCTTATTGTAAACATAACTGGTATCCTCATGATTAATAAGTTGTGTTTCAAATAAACTCAATTAAGATACAGCATATGCAGTGGAGTCATTCTGATTATTTTGCTTTTCATGGACGTCCATTTTTTGCTCAGAAAAATCTTTTGTTTTTCATTTAAGGAACAATATACAGGAGTGCCAACACATGATGGTAAGTGACCTTTGTTAGAATGGCATTTATCCAGCAGTGCGAAGAATATATAAATGAATTGAATTTGTTTTTTTTATGTAAGTACAAATAATTCCAAGGTGTTTGTTAAATAGAGGTAATAGAGTCAGTTAAATGCCTTGCCATATTTTGCAGTTGTTTTGTTTGGCAAATAGTCTGTCTTATGCCACATGAAAGAAAGATGCTTTGTGCTATACAAGGCCTAATTTGCATATCTGTTTGTATAGTAACTTATGGCCTTTTATCGTAGTAAGGCCAACCTGCATACACTTGCTGATGCATGGGAGTAAACAAGATAAAGCCTGCATTTATTGTGGCTTTTCTTGAATCAGTTTTTGGACATATGTATCCATTTCTGATAAGAAACAGGACACTGTTGCTGTTAATGGTCTGTAGAAACTTCTTGTAAGGTAGATCAGTATTTCTGATAAACAATTTTCCATGCATTTCAGACATATATATATATAGCCACTTAATTTAGGTATTGTATAACCAGTGAGAGAATATTGATTTTACCTGATTGGAAATGTACTGGGTAGGGTTAGACTTGTCATTAGATAAGACTTTCGTAAGTTTCATAACTCATAACAGTTTGTGTTTGCTTATCTTCAAGCATGGATTATGATTGGTGGAATGGGATATGCAGCCATTCCAGATGACAATGTTTTATAGTACAGGTCTTGAATATTTCTAATTTAAATGAGATCAAATATTCTGGAGCTCTCAAGTAAAAGAAAATACAATGTTCCCGAACCTGACCTAATAGTCGAATTGTACATGTTAAATTGATCATATACAGGATTATTTTATTTTATAACAACAAATCATCTAAAGCAGTGCTGGAACAATTCAAACTTTTGCATAGCTTGGAATTAAAGAATTTTAAAACAATTTAAGATTAACAGATGAAGAGATTCTGGTATTGAGTTTGAAATATATAGGACTAACATAATCATTTTCTAGTTTCAGGAAAACAAAATGGAGACCAGCAATTGCAAGTAGTTGCTGCAAATGGCCATGTCCACCAATGATAGGTAATGTTCTTACATTCATGTTGCTTTAGAAAAACTTAATGCAACATGTTAGAATCAATGTTTGTATCAATAGTCACATATCTAAAATATTTCAGCAGCCACCTATATTTATATGTTTCAGGACACTTACCGGTCGCGGGTTCGAACCCGGGCCGAGTCATACCAAAGGCTTCTAAAAATGGTACTAAAAAATGCCTTGCTTGGCGCTCAGCATTAAGAGGTTGGTGTTAGGACTGCTCGGCCTGGTGTCAGGATAATGTGACTGGGTGGGACATCATGCTACATGTCTGCAGCATGATGCCTCAGTGCTAGCCATCACTATAAACTGCCACACTGCAGACATCGTAGCGATATGAATGAAAAATTGTTAAAGCTATGTTAAAATTCCAAATCACACACACACACACTCTCTCAGGACACTTACTACAAGTTTTCACAAAGCAATGTCCCAAATGATTTGTTAAAGAATGAAATAGACTTTGAATTTGTTTTCTATCTTAAATCGATCTTAATAGAATTAGCCATGGGTGCATGATAAACCCTTATTGACCCTTAGTAATACACATTATGGCAACATTACGAACACTGCAAGTATGACCAGCCTTGTAGAGCATGGTCTTGATATGCTCAAAACAAAACTGTTTAAATTTCAGTTTAGATAATTATTTCAGAAATAAGCAATAGTACTTAAAACAATTTCTTAAGTCAAGCACATGTAGCAGATCTCTCACCCTGAATGAGCATATTTATGCATTACTGAAATTTTCGTATATGCAGATGATTAAAAAAAAATCATTTTGTAACCCAGAGTATTTTACTTTTATCTTTACCTTTAAAGTCTCCTAACATATGAAAGTCATAAATTCATGTATTTTGTGTTTTAAAGAACATGCATAAAAGGCTGCACAAATTCCATTGGTTAATAACTGCAACATGACCATTTTTTTTTAGGGGGAGGTCACATGAAACTTTCAGATCCATTTCTTTCAGTATGAAAAAGCAGGACAATGTATGATTTCTGATTATGATTTATAACTGGATGTACTGTAGATAATGTCTCTAGGATAATTCAGTTGCTTCCACAACTTTATTACTACTTGATTACATTAGTAAATGTGAGTATTTTCAGTACAAGTTATCACTGCAATTATCTACTATCACTAGCACTACAACAACCACCTGGCAACTTGTGCACAGGACTTAAGAACTCCAAGCCACAGAGTACACACCTACCAAGTGCTGTTTCTCAGCATTCCTTGGAGGTGAAGATTAGGAAGGTGACTTGGCATTGCAAAGATGCTGGCACTTCTGAACTGATAGTCTAATACCTTAAATAACCAAGTGCAGGTACATTACTGTATTTGAGAAGGAGTAGTCTCAAAAAAGCATCTTTCAAACCCTTAAGTAATTGTAATAAAATTTATGAGAAAGCTGATGTTTTTGCTACAGATTCACATTTGCAATGATTATAAAAATTGTATGACAATTAAAGCCCAATATCACTATTAGTGTTAGAATGTATTCAGTTCATATATATTGGCAGGACAAGATCAGGTGTTACATGTTGTACACTCACATCTTTAGTGAGACATTAAAATTAAATATGCTGCCATAGGTTTGTTTTCTATCTTAAAGAGCTAGGTTCTACATGTTATTGCTAAATATAGAAAAAGGATCAAATATCTTTGTAAATTCTTATTGTTTGTTTTGTATAATTAATCATTTGAATATGAAAAGAAAATATACAGACTCGACTGTTGCAGTTCTCTTTGTTTTCCTTGGTGCTTAACTCATTTAACAAGTGATAAATTCTACATGACAAGCAATCATTTATATTAAGTTGTCACAGACAAGTGAATATATACTTAGCACTGGCATTTGCGATTCTTGACCCATTTGGGTCCCATGCAGAACACGTGTTCTGTGGACATTTGCACATTGAGGAATGCAACAACTATTCTTGTAAATTTTGTTCACACACTGAAATAGTTTTCTTTTTTCAGGTCATCAGAGTCAGCATCAAAGAGACTTAAGGAATTCTGAGCTGTGCTCATACATGTGACAGAAAATTCAGATTGGAATAGATCAGGAGTATTTACCAAAATATATTAAGAGTCTTGACTTCAAAAGAGGGAAGATTTTCATTATAGGTGTGAACCCCTTGAGATGAAAACCTGTACACCAGACCAATAAAAACCTTACAAAGACCAACAACCTTACATAAAAAGACGTATTCATACACTATATAAGATCAACAGTTTTAAAACAACAAATGCTATACACAAAGTATTTTTACACATATTTACATAATTATTTACAAAATTTTCTAAACATTGCTTCATTCTTTTTACTTATAACACTATCATCTTCCTGTTTTGGCTGAGCAAAGAAGCTTTTGATGGATGCTCCCTTCTTCATTTCAAAATTTCTTTCATGCAGTTTTGTCCTGAAGTGTTCCTCCAGATCATATATGCCCAATGCCACCACTTTGATGTCTTTACTGCGTATTTTGCAAAAAGCATGGGAAGATCCTAACTTGGATACATATACATTGCCAGGGAAGACTTTAATCCAATCAGCTTGAAACTTGCCACGACCTCAGTAAGTGTCTTCAAGCTTGCATTTATTTGAGTTAGGCTCAGCCTTTGATGGATGGAATATTTCAACCACATGAAAGAAATAAAAAAAAAAAAAAATAATTTAAAAATTTAGATTTGACATGTTATAGAGGAAGATCTCCCGATTACGAATGTGTTACGAATTTATATTTTTCCCCCTAAACCCCAAGATATTATGCAAGGAACTATTCAAAAATTGAAATCTAAAAATCAAAAAAATTGTCACAGTAGCAGTCCAGAAGTTTTTACCTCATAAGCTGTTGATAGTTTCTATTAAAATTGTATATCTGGTGTTTGAAAAGTTATGAATTTGCTACACTGTATATGATGTGCCGATTTTGGTAAAAAACTTATATAAATTGGCAGTGTTACATATTTTCGAGCCACAAGAATGATGTCACTCAGTATCTGTACTACTTCCGTCATTATGGCAATGCATCTTTCTGTTTGCATTATGTATCTGACAAACTTAATTCAAAACTATGATAGCACAATAAAATGCTGGTGCTAAATTCAGCAGACTATTTATTTTTAATTAGTATATTAAAAATTTTAATAAATCGACTTTATCTCCACACAGAAAAGTCGGACGAATTAAAGTTATACCAACATGACTGCCACACTATGTAAAGTATGAAAATTGGTGTAAACTTTATGCATTTGATAGTAATAAGTATAAATAATAAAATAATAATGTATAAAATAAGAAAACATATCACTACACAGGTAGTTAGTCAATATTGGAAATCCAAGTGAGCTTCAAATTTGAGAGAGATAAACGACAAGATCTTTACACACAGGAGTTGTTTCATTATCAAAAGGAAAGTGTGGTTTTCAGTATGATTTGATTGGTAGTTTTGGGCCACCCTGATATCATTGAATTCTCATTCTAAGAAAAATTATGTCCAGAATCCCGGGTGCACACAAAATGAAAAAAAAAAAAAAAAAAAAAATTTGTATGAAAAAACTGTACAAAAT
>JAECUM010036200.1:0-12057 GCA_016617855.1 Megalonaias nervosa
AAAACAAGGCCAATACGACAGCAATAGAAGTGGAAGAGGTACAGGCTTAATTTACAGAAGGGAACAAAGTCTGGACGTGACTGAAAGTGAGAAGACAATTTGAAATAGTATAACAGAGTGAGTGAAAGAAATTCGTCATAAAAAAATAAAACTCTCGAGCAGAGAGTTATCTGAAAATAGAACAAGTTTTTGATGAAGAAATGTTTTAAAGTAATCCCTACACCTAAAGGAAATACAACAGAACTTCAAACAGACACAAAATAATTCCATCTTTAATTAAGACTAAGTGAAACAATTTATGCCAGGTATGTATTCGCAAGAAAGAACACGGGATGGAATCCACCTAATAGTACAAAGTCTTCGAAAATATTATTCAAACCTTAAGATAATAACCACTAAAAGGTAAACACAAAGCATAAAAACATTGAATCAGAGTAAAGAAAGCAATAAAATCTTTGTTAAAAGAAATCAATTATCATCAAAAAAGCTGAAAGAGGCGGAGCTGTTAATATTATGGACACCGACTTTTACAGAGACAAAATATATGAAATGCTAAACGAAAAGGAATTACACAAGGAAATAAATCCAAAAGGCACGGACACGCATCGACTAATAAACTATGTAAATGAAACAGTATAAATTATCTATATAAAGAAGAAAATAATTTTTTGATGAATTTTACATATTACATTTTGCTGCTCTCGAAAACCAATAAAATAATCACAGAAGAATTACAGCCGCAAAAATCAGAATATGCAACAACAAACAGAACTAAATATTTAAAATTTCAAAATATTTTAGGAGGCCAGAAAGTTGCACACGCAAACAAAGACTAAGTCATTCCCTTGATATTGTATTAACACCACTTTGGAAAGAAGATACCGCTCCGGTGGCCTATTGGTTAGAGCGCCCGCCTTGGATGCGGGAGGTCGCGGGTTCGAACCCCGGCCAGGTCACACCAAAGACTTTAAAAAATGGTACTAACAGCTGTCTCGCTTGGCGCTCCGGTGACCTAGTGGTTAGAGCATCCGCCTTGGATGCGGGAGGTCGCGGGTTAGAACCCCGGCCGGGTCATACCAAAGACTTTAAAAAATGGTACTAACAGCTGCCTTGCTTGGCGCTCAGCATTAAGACGTTAGTGTTAGGACTAGTCGGCCTGGTGTCAGGATAATGTGATTGGAAGGGACATCATGCCACACGTCTGCGGCATGATGCCCCAGTGCTAGACATCCTATAAACTGTCACACTGCAGACATCGTAGCGATATGACTGAAAAATTGTTAAAGCTACATTAAAAAGTCACACACACACACACACACACACACACACACACACACACACACACTTTGGAAAGAAGTTTCTAGATTCAAAATGGATGATACTGATTTCATCAACCAATTACTAGATATCGTGAACGAAGATTCAACGCTCCCAAATTTTATATAGTAAATTCATACACTAATATTCCGCATGACATTTGAATTGAAGTAGTGACATCTTGGCTAAGCAAAAAGAGTCAGGTATCAATCGTGTCATTGAATCATTCAAAGTAGTACTTGAACGGGAGGGTTTTACTTTAATCGAAATTACTCAATGCAGAAAAAAGCACGGATATGGGCATCAAAGTGGCACCAACTTATACTACGTTAGTCTTGTGGTACTTTAAGAGCATGAGGGAAAAACACCAGAATTAAATTGGGGATTATTTGAGAAAGACCTAGACGAAATGTGATGACGACTGCTTCAAAATACTGCATAAAAATATATCTATAAAATAATTTTTCCAGGAACTTATTAACTTGTAAACTTAAATCCAGCTATACATTTCACACAAACGAGAGTGAAACATATATTCCTTTCATGGACTATACTCATCAAATTATGTGGAACCCATATTTCTAGTGTTATTTATAGTAAACCAACAGATGCATATAACGCTCTCAGCGTTCAGTCGTGCTATGCAAACATCTAAAAGTGAACATTCCTTTTAATTCTGCATCAAGAGTGATGGCAGTTGTAAAGGACAAATATAGATAAGAAGAGAGACTAGCAGAATTACAGGAGTAGGCAAACCTAAAATGGGGAAATTATTAATCAGGGAGTACTTCGTTGGAAAATAAATGATTAACCCATCAAGAAACGAAATTCCTTTAATTGCAACTTATACCCCACGAAACACATATCCTCCCGATGTTGCGAACATTTGAAAAGTTACTTCGAGGAAGTGAGAAAATAAAAAATGGCTTGGAAAGAATGAACACTATCAGTACTAAGTGACAACCCAACATTTTGAAACCAAACAGTACATGGTCTAAACGAAACTTTATGGAAAAAGAGGCCTGGGTTACCAAATGTGGAACGTGTGGATTCAAAACCTGTCAAAAAACCTGTCAAAAACAAAAGCAGATTATTAAATTTTAATAGTGTAAGTTATTACCTGCGAAATAGAACATGGATTGTAATAAAAAATGTGATTAATCGATTGACTTGCGAACAACGTGAAGACTTCTACATCGGCTAATCGAAAACTGAGCTAATAAAGTGAATGACTATACATTGACAACAAACGAGAACAGAAGATTTCAGATTATTAAAAAGATAATAAACATCCTTCCATTACATTAATGATTTTCTGAAGAAGAAAAGGAACTTTATTGAATACACACTCCATAAACGTTGTATATATTACATCATCATCATCATCATCATCATCATCATCATCATCAATCCCTTAACCTAAGAGGTCGTTGGGACACCACAGTTGACTTTACAACCAATTCTCTCCATCTTTCCCTGTTCTCTACTGCCCTTTGAGAATCTCCAAATCGCATGCTTGTCCACTCCTTAATGTTGTCTTCCCACCTCTTTTTCTGTCGCCTCTTCTTCTGCACCCTCACTGTGCCTTCCAATATTGTTTTTGCCAGTCCAGATGATCTTGAGACATGAACGTACCACTTCAGTTTACGCTTTTTTTACAGTGGTCAAGAGGTCTTCATCGGATCCGATGGTTCGTTGGAGCCTGTTGTGGACTTCTTCGTTGGTTACATGGTCAATGTATGAGATACCCAAGATCTTGTTGTAGAATCTCATTTCGAAGGTTTGAATCCTTTGTAGATCTGATGTGAGCGTCCATGTTTCACAAGCATGCAGAAAGATGGATATAACAATCGAGCGCATCAGCCTTATTTTGGAACCAAAAGTAATGTTGGTATCTTTCCATATTGGTCTTAACCTTGTTATTGCTGCTGTTGTATATGCAGTCCTGCAAAGTAGTTCTGGTTTGGAGCCCTCGTCTGTGATAATTGATCCCAAATACTTGAAGCTCGTGACTCTTTCCAGTTTCTGTCCACTGACCTTTATTTCTGCACTGATGCCATTGATGTTGTTTGTCATCAGTTTAGTTTTTTCAGCGTTAATCTCCATACCGTATGCTGTGGAGATTGTGTCGAGGCGCTCAACCAAGTCAGCCAGTTCTTTTTCATCTCCTGCTAAACCATCAATATCAACTGCGAAGCGAGGGCTGTAAATTGTTCTTCCTCCGATGCTGACAGTACCCTTGTGGTCATACAAGGCATCCTTCATGATCCTTTCCAGGAAAATGTTGAAGAGTGTAGGTGACAGTATACATCCCTGTCTGACTCCAACTGTTGTTCGAAACCAATCTCCTCTGCTGCCATTGACGAGGACAACACTGGTGGCTTTGTCATAGAGGTGCTCAACAACCTGCACCAGGTTTGAGCTGATGTTGTACTTCCTCATAGTTGCCCATAAGGCTGCATGCCATACCCTATCAAAGGCCATTTTGAAATCGATAAAGACGTGGTATAGATTCTACTGGTGCTGAAGGTATTTCTCGCAAATTATATTTATATTCTTACAGTTTAATTTTATGTCACGCGACCTTGCTTACTAACACAAGTACGCGATATAATACTTATTCCCATGTAACATCCTAGCAGGAGACACACGATTATTATCTCACTTCAGTAGGATTAAATACAGAAAGCACAGGAATATGAATCTAATCGAAATTTATTTTATGCAAGCGCAGGGTTCGAGAAAGGAACGTACTATTAAACCTTTCACTATCCTCCAAAAAACTATGCATTTAATTATTCACTGTGTTCAGACTTTGTTTCCACCCTCAAATTCATTTGTGCCATCCCTCAAATTCCTATTATTTAAGTAAACCGTAATCAGTGTGTTCACACTTTTTAATATTTGTCTAATTTTGTTTTATGATACCGCTGGTTTCTATCTAGATTAGTGCACTGCACTATGATTCGTTGCAAAAGCTTGAAAAGACAAGGCAGTATACAGTAAGATTTTAAATCATGTTCAGATTGTACCCTCTACTACAAGTAACTTAAATAGAGTTTTTGAAATTGTCACGGAATGGTATAAATCCTGTTATTTTTTAAGTACATGTACTCGGGTTTTGCTTTGTGTACAATGGTACCCGAGGGTGATTTATGTATATTGTACATTATTTCGAAACAGTGAGTTCGGTTCATCCTATGCCGCACGGGCGAAGTGCTTTCGATGGGAAGAACTGAATACTTCCAGCTCAGAGACGATGTAGGGTTGCATCGTCTGTGTATAAATGCCTCACCGTAAGACTAAAATCTGTACATTACGGAACGTCTTGTCAATGAGCAGTCTACTTAAGGATTTGCACATCTTCATCTGTAGAGGTATGTGAGTTATTATTAATTTCTTATGTATATTATAAGTCATAACTATTGTATTACCAAGTTTATGTTTGTATATTTTCTATGCAGCTTCGGCTTACGTAATATAATGCAAATATTTTCTATTCTTGTTTGTGACTTAGCAAGAGATTTATATTAGCAATATAAAGTTGCATTTTTAAGAAACGTTTATTACCGTAGGATTCTTATCGGACACGGGTAAGTTCACTTCTGAACCTGTTTATTGCTTTGTAATGTTGTACCGATAATGTAAATTGTATAGCTTACCGTATATGACGTCATTACGTGTTATAGTATTATGCCCGTGTCATGCATAGTACACGGTGTTAGATGTATTTTCAGCTGATCGGAGTCGACGAGGTACCAGCTGCAGAGCTGAACCATAGCATCCGCAGAGCTGAATGAAAGTGTTGCTGGTCGAGTAGCAGGTGATCGGACGTTGTTGACCAAATTGGTTGGCGCTGATTGCTTGATTGACCAAGGAACTGAATGGTGGTCGGTGACTACATGAAATGCTGACTGCTTGATTGACCAGTGTGACAGGTAGCCAAGTGTGCTAGTGACGGAGTGTGTTTGTGTTACTCCATGCATGTAATCTTTTAGCCGTGGGCTAATTTTGGGGTTTGTTATACCCAGTGTTTTGGGGACTGCAAAGGTATTGTGTATGGTATCTGTCACTTTTGTTTTCATGATTTTACTATTTGAGTAAAGTACCTCTTTTTTCACTATTTGAATGAATACATTTTACTATATGAGTAAAATACATTATTTTTACTATTTGAATAAAACACATTATTCTTTTCTTCGTGTAAATTTACTGTAAATCATTAGCCTTTGTCCTTTTACTGTGTAAGATCATTTATTTGTATTCACGTTTATGTTGCATTATGAGGTTCGTGCGGATTGTGTCAATTTTGTCCAATATTTGGATCTATTTACACGCACGTATTAATTATAATTCTTTTCTCATTCAAGTCATTCATCAATAAACATTGTATTTGTATCACCATCAAAAATGTTGTGTTATAAATCCGAAATCCAACCCGGTTATCTTGTTACAGAAATAGTAAAGCAATGAAAGATAATAAAATAATCACTATGCCGTGTACACATTGTACTATTTCAAGGATTATTGTTCTTTAAACTGTTGCTTATGTAATGGCGAAGCAAACTTACGTAACAGTAAAAACTAAGTATTTTACTGTGGAGGGACAGTTTGAGAAATAAATATATTTATTAATTTATGCATGGAACCATGAGAGGTTTAAGTTTATATTTGGATTGCGTAGTGATGTCTAATGTATTAAACTGTATGTAGTTGCGATCGGAATAAAACTTAGTTATTGGTTGAAAGGTTAGTTTCAATATCGCAATGTAGAGAAAAAAGTTTTATTTGCTTTCGGTAGTTTATAATTGCACGATATTATCTCGTATCATATGCAATGTGCTGGCTGTTTGGTTGCATAACGTTTTGCGGTCTTGTAATTTTGTTTAGAATAATCACGCACTTCTTACAAATATGTTGTTTATATTAAATTCACTTTCAAATTCTTGTATATATTGTATATTTATCGGTCTCAACTACAGATTCCTGGTGGGAGGAGTTAGAATAGATTATATTGCATAAAAGATTAATCTATAAATTCTCATTTGTCTTAATAATCCAGATGTAGAGTTTACAAATTTAGTTGTTTCGAAAGCCGTTTAATATCTAGAGGTATTTCCTGTTGAGATTTTATAGAGTTCATCAAATATTTCTTGAACTTTACCTTCTATTTCTTTCTCTAATCATAATTTCAGCTATTGTGCAAAACATGAGAAAATTATTCTATTGGTTCATCTACTATTTTGAGTTCAGCAGAATTATGTATACTTACCTTAAATCTCTAAATTTTCTTACCTACTATTTTTTATAAGTTGATTCAACTTTGTTATTAAAAGCAAACAAATTCAATCAAACGATTATGACGGTATTCTATCCCTTTCACTCACTTTTCTCTTCCTATTCAGTTCAGTTTGTCTCTACAGCTGATAATCAGTTGTAAAAGCATGCAGACATTTAGGATCGCAGTATAGACGAATTAAATACTTTCTTTGTTATTGCGAATAGACCTTGTCATCATTCAATTAAAACAGTCTGTTTTTTTGTTTTTTTTTTTTGCAATGTAATACATTTCTTTTCTGGTCTGATTAAGAATTCTGTTTAATAGTTATGATGTATACTAGCTGATTCCTAGTTTATAGTTCTAAGATTATAACCGAATATCAGTATCAGATATTAGATACTGGTCTTCATCTGTTAGCTTTAGCGCATATCACTTTTAGAAAGCATCTATATAACACAAATGCTGAACTTGGTATTCCTAACCAAGAAGATGCAAGTAGCCTTTCGTCACCTCCTTCTGCATTTTATTTAAATTAACAATTAGAAGAAATGTATTCATCAAAGATATTATTCTTAGTAATAAAATATTTAAAAATGGCTCTTTTTCTTAATTTCTATCATTTGACAATGTATTCAACTTTAAATTAAAATCCTAGTAAAAATCCTAGATTGAGAACAATCCTGGTTCAAGCTGGGGTGGTGTGGGGGTGGGATTAAGAAATCGATTTACTTCCATGCGCACAAACCGACGCTAAACAGGGACGGGGGCTGTTACAACCTGCCGCATATCAGGGACAATATGTTAACATCTCTCACCATTCCATCAAGCGATGTCAACAGTGAGTAGGGATCACATCAGTCTGATGATGAAGTCATTAGCGTAAGGACGAAAGCTTCAAGTTAGTTTTCTCTGTTTTTGTGAGCGTATAATTGAAAAGTTAAATACCTTGTCAAATATGAGTATTACTACAGTTAAACTTTCACCAAAGTATAGAAATGCAGGTTTTCTTTAATTGTTTTGAGTTCCTGTCAGTTAAAAATGATTGCCAGTTATTTCCAAGTATAAAACACAATATAATCTAATTAGGAATAATTTAGTTATTAATAAAATATTGTTTAGCAAGAAATAGAAAAAATGTAATTCTAAATTTTAAAATGTGTAATTGACTATATAGATGCTAAAAGAACAGGAGGTAATGTTTACTCGTTAGTTTCCAAAATAAGTATATTAATGGAATTTAAAAAATTATAAACAATTTTAATCAAGTACAACTACTGAGATAAAAGAACTGAGTACATTAAAATAAAATTAACTTTTTACATACGGCATGCAGACAACTGATAATTCCTGTTGTTTCTTAAACAGATTGACATAATCATAACTACTTGCGATTTAAAAAAGAAAGATTTATTTAAGGATGAAATCGAGGAAAAAATTCATAAGAAATGGTGTAGAAGGATTTTTTTATTTGAGATGGAAATATTGGTAGATCGTTTACTAATCATGAGGAAAGAGAAGTCATTCTACGGACTTTGTAAATTCATAAGAGGTCATTTAATTTCTACGGACTTTGTAAATTCATAAGAATTCATTTTATTGCTGCGGATTTTGTAAAGTCATAAAAAGTGATTTTATTGCTACGGACATTGTAAATTCAGAAATATTATGAATGAAAACAGACCTTACTTAAAAGACAGCTTTATCAGGCAAATACAAGACGATATTGCTACAGTAAAGATCATAGTAACAAGGCTAACGTAAATGAGATATCGCAGTAAATGAAATTGAAGGAGCATAAATAGTTGCTCATCTGAGGGACAAAACAATCACTTTATAAGCAATATTAGGAACATTGACTCAGAAGTAAAAGAAAAGTTACCATTTAGTGAAAAGACAAAACAACGATTCAAAGAAAAAAAGGTGTAACATTTGCTGCAGTGTTTTCCAGCTACTTGTATATTAGCAGCAAATCTTGGTATAACCATAACAACTGTCTTAAAACTATTCAGAATAGGATGAGACTGTAGCTGTAGCGATGATACAGGTAGCGCTGACTGCACGGATGCTTTCAGTCATCAATCTAAGAAACGTTTCATTTTTTGTTTTTGCAGTAAACACGACAGCTTGAGATACAGTTTTATGATCTGTAGGTCCCTTATCACTATGATATTTAATTTTTCAACAATATACCTCCAGTCACTGTGCGGAGGAATATTAGTTATTAGAAATGATGTGAGATTATTTTAGATGTAGATGTATATAGTTGTTTCTTTGGATTACATGGTTGATCATAGGTTAATGATATTGAACATTCAGATAACGGTTTTGCATCTGAAAGTAAATATAAAATTGTGCATATGACGGTTCTTTTCTGTGTAATATATTCTTATCTCATCAACTTTATTTTCTCTATTATCTTATATATTCTGAGTTACTAAATGTAATTTGCTAAACTGGGCTGCAGAACAAGAATAAGGAGTGCTTCTTTTAGTTTATTAAAATCGGAAATCCATGATTTCTTTCTTTCAGAACGATTATATTTACTGACAAAACATTTATAAGAATTTGCAAAAAATAAAATTGGGGTTATAAAGATGGCTTACCTCCTCCCACGGTACACGTGATGAGATGGTATGAACCTCCCTTCTGGATGTGTCTGGAGGTATTAGCCTATTAATGGGGCATTTTAGTAGTTATATTAATGAAGCGAATAAGAGGATTTCGTCTTTATGTTCTTAATAATTTTGAGTTGAGGCCTAGCATTTATGTATATAATGTTACATTATTTTTATTATATGACTTGCTATGTGGGGTATAATGAGTTCTGTTTAACATCATTGGACGTATTGCATTAACCCAACTCAGTCTAAATCTATTTTGCATTTGACTATGGATTAAAGCCTTCGAAATTTCTATAAACTATTTTAGAAGAGGGCTATCTAAAGTAATTGTTTATTGTTAGGCTAATAGCGATATAACAACGGCTAGACGTTCTTAAAAGAGCGGTATATCATGCAAACGATGGAATATATGGAATATTGTTTATTGATCTAATAAGTGACAAATATTAGAAACTTATTTTTCTAAATATTACCAAAATAAAGTTAGGTTAATCAAATTAAAATAATAATTGAAATTATTATATTATAAATTATCATAAATGTTTAATATTTTGCTTATTAACTTTGGAGAAGTTATTAAATTGGGTTGTTTCATTTTCTTTAAAGTCTGAATTGATTAAAGTAAATTAATTTAATAAAATAAACTTATTTAAATAAAGATAGGAACATTAATTAGATCAGTAAGTTACAATATGATATAAGTGCAATGTATTCCTGTCATCATATGCAGCATACAGTTCTAGCGATTGTTATCTTATTAGCGCAGGAAAACGACATCAACAGATATTCCAGTATGCATTGTCTTGTTAAATTAAGATTACACGAGTTGACAAATTAGAATTCACATAGGAAAATTCTTTTACAATTTACTTTCTCTTGAATATGCTCCAAAGAATTTTTAAGCAACATTTACTAACGCATTCTAATAACCGTTGCAAAATTAAGTGCCTTTTATATCATATTTATTGATATGCATAACTATATTTTTCAGGAACTTCTGATACATAATTTTATTTAATTTTGTAATTTTTATTCATGATTGCACAGAATATCATTTAGTTTGATTTTGCTTACGTGACCTGAGTCTGTTAAGAACGCAATATTACATAGGATCTATAAATATATGCTTAAGTATCTGTTGACGATTACTAATAATAATTTTAATAATAAGACTCAGTGACATATTTGGGTTAAGTTTTCATTGGCTGATGGGGTTTGGAAGGTTCAAGAATAATTCGGCCACTTTTCATTGGTTAGGATAGGTCACAGAATAGGCAAGGTCGAGATATCTTGTCACGTGTGGTATATTCTGAAATATAGTCACATTAGACGGTGTAAAAAAGGAGGGAACTGAGCAATCAGATTCATTCCTATTTTGGAGCTGTCCTCATTTGTTGTGTTCCTGTTGTACGTCTGCAGACGTGTTTTGTATTGTACTTAGATAGTATAAGAGAGAGGAAACAAAACATTTGCTTGAACTGTTCAGTGGAAATAGAAAGTGCTCATTATTGGGACAATAATATTATTCTGGAAGTTTCTGAATTATTCAAAGGAGTTCTGGACAGCGCCATATTGATATCCTGAAATTCATTCGGAACGTTTCCGTCAGTTGGGCTTTCATAAAACTTTATCAGTATTATTTTGGATTCTCTTCATAATAAAGTAAGTGCCTCTCACATGTTCATTTTTATTACTTTCATAATTAAATTATTTTTGTTAAGTTTTACAAAACCAGTTGGTTGTGCGTCTTACTGTTACTGACTTTATGACCACAGAGTCGTAATTCTGTCAATAATTTAAAGGGAAGCAGCTTGATGTATTTACAAAATATGTATAATGAAACTGTTGCTTGCTAATAAAACGCCTATAATCACCTCAGATCCATTGACCACAGGGGCTCCCATTTGTATAATATAAAGGAAACACATTATATTTGGCGTGGCAGATAATGAGTTTCCTTTTCTTGTGTTTTAGACCCAAATATCATTTTATTTTATTTGTTTCACAATATCATGTGGTTATATAACATTTGAACCTTGAATTGATGCATCACCATAAACGTTAGCAACAATATTATGCCGTGAAATCTTCAAAAGTAACTATCAATGAAAGGAATGCCTAAAGACACTTTCCTGGTTTTGATTGCCAATAAAAGGTTCAAGAAACGCTCACTTATAAGAGTGAATTTGACGTGGCTTCCTTTGATTAATACCCACAAAAGATGATAAAGCGGAAACTCTTACGAACATACTAGCATTTTCTGTATTGTTTATACAATCAAACGATATTATATGGAGATAACGACATTTTACTACATCAGAAAACTGAAATGTATGAGTCCACTCAAAATTAGGGGTTCATGGTCGTCATACTATTCGCGTGTAATAACTCTTTCTGTGTGGTATAATGAAAAAATATACTGAACAAAAGTATAACGCCTCTGCATGATATAAGGTTTGCTGATAATTTGTAAAAATAATATATCGGAACCGACTTGCGTTCATTTGGTATGAACCCATCTGTTTGTATAAATGTGGGTCACGAAAGAGTTGTCTACCAGCAATCATTGAACCTTTAATGCAGCAGCAAACTTCTATATATGCTATAACAAAAATGGAATATGCATTTACAGACAACAACAAACAAACAAGATCAACTACATCGTTAAGCAAACTAGCAACACTGAACTACATTAATATTAGGGTAAAGAATCAATATGAAGTGCTATTTAAACGGTCATTGAATGTTATCCTCAATAGAGTTGTTGAGCCAGTCCTTTCTGATTAAATCTTCATACGTCATAACAAATTCTAGGCCTACAAATTATAAAAACATGGA